>CAWUFW010018452.1:0-221151 GCA_963921515.1 Calotriton arnoldi | reverse complement strand
TGCCTCTTTTGCACCTCTGTTCCCTCTTTCTGTACCCCTCTTCCCTATTTGTGCAACTCTCTTGCCTCTTTCTACACCTCTCTTCCCTCTTTCTGCACCTCTGTTGCTTCTTTCTGCACCCTTCGTGCCTCTTTCAGCACCTCTGTTGCTTCTTTCTGCACTCCTCTTCCTTCTTTCTGCACCCCTTGTGCCTCCTTCTGCACCTCTGTTGCCTCTTTCAGCACCTCTGTTGGTTCTTTCTGCACTGCTCTTGCTTTTTTCTGCACTTCACTTGCCTCTTTTTGCACTTCTCTTGCTTCTGTCCACATCTCTGTTGCTTCTTTCAGCAATTCTCTTGCCTCTTTCTGCACTTCTTTTCCTTCTTTCTTCACCCCTCTTGCCTCTTTCAGCACCTCTGTTACTTTTTTCTGCAGATCTCTTGCCCCTTTCTGCACCTCTCTTTTCCTGCACCTCTCTTGCCTCTTTCTGCACCCCTGTTCCGTTTCTGTACCTTTCCTGCCTGTTTCTGTACCTCTCTTGCCTCTTTCTGTACCTCTGTTGCCTCTTTCTGCACTTCTCTTGCTCTTTCTGCACCCTTCACGCCTGTTTCAGCACCTCTGTTGGTTCTTTCTGCACTGCTCTTGCTTTTTTTTGCACCTCACTTGCCTCTTTCTGCACTTCTCTTGCTTCTTTCTACACCTCTGTTGCTTCTTTCAGCAATTCTCTTGCCTCCTTCTGCACTTCTCTTCCTTCTTTCTGCACCCCTTGTACCTTTTTCTGCACCCCTCTGCCTCTTTTTGCACCTCTGTTGGTTGTTTCTGCACTGCTCTTACTTCTGTCTGCACCTCAGGTGCCTCTATCTGCACCCCTGTTCCCTGTTTCTGCACCTTTCCTGCCTCTTTATGCACCTCTCTTGCCTCTTTCTGCACCTCTGAGTTAGAGGTAGTTTTAATCCCCCTGCCCTATTATGTACTAGGGCCTTACGGGGGAGATCATGCCAATCACAGGGATACCCCAACCCATAGTGTACCCTAGTGTAAGTAGGTGTTTTCAATTTATTCTAAGTGTCTTTCAGTATAGCACTGGTTCCGGGCCTGGTTAGTCAGAGTCAGTTACCACCAGTACCAGTCAGTAAAAAGTTGGGGGCACAGGATGACTTTGAAACAAGGCCTCTTTCTGCACCTCTGTTGGTTCTTTCTGCATATCTCTTACTTCTTTCTGCACTTTTCTTCGTCTTTCTGGACTTCTGTTGCCTCTTTCTGCATTTCTCTTGCTTCTTTCTGCGCCTTTCTTCCTCTTTCTTCACATGTCCTACTTCTGAAGGCATAGTTAGAAATTAGCATTTAAAAAAACTTTGAAATTCACTGAAAAAACCATAGGTTTCAGGGACGTTATAGTTAGAAATTATCATTTAAAAAACCTTTGAAATTCACTGAAAAAACCATAGGTTTCAGGGACGTTATAGTTAGAAATTATCATTTAAAAAACCTTTGAAATTCACTGAAAAAACCATAGGTTTCAGGGACGTGATAGTTAGAAATTATCATTTAAAAAACCTTTGAAATTCACTGAAAAAACCATAGGTTTCAGGGACGTTATAGTTAGAAATTAGCATTTAAAAAACCATAGAAATTCACTGAAAAAACCATAGGTTTCAGGGACGTTATAGTTAGTTGGACATTTCACTCGTACAAAACCAGAGAAATTCGGCTGCTATAGTTCGTTGAGCTAACTATAACTCGCGCCCCCGCAATGCACTGCTGATGACGTCACATATTACATCATTCATGACATGGTCAGTGACATCACTGATGACATCTCAAATGATATCACTGATGACATCACTGATGACATCATACACGTGATAATCTGATGCACCTCCTCACACCCCAATATAACCTTTGATACACCCACTTTAAAATACAGACTACCATTTTCGAAACCATAGACACACCAATACCAGTTACTACATACCCACTCACTGATTCCTAGGTCTACACACACGTCCACTCATTCACCCATACAGTCACTCATACATGCAGTCACTTATCAATACAGCACTATCAATTGCACTTATACACCTATACAGACACTCACACATCGCCACTCATCCATAGAGTTACTCACACACCTAGTCAATCATGCAAAGAATCATTCACACTCCCATTTACTCACCTATACAGTTATACACACACCACCTCACTTATTCATACAGATACTAACACATACTTACTCTCTTATACAATCACTGATACAAGCACACACTCATCCATACAGCCACTCTCACAATCACTCACTCCCACATATAGTGATTTATATACTCCAACACTCTCATATACTGCCTTTCACATATGAAGTTACTCACACATGTACCACTGAGACATCCATTCACTCATCAACACACCCATACACACACTCACCCACCCATTCTGCCCTTCACAGATGCACTGTTGAACCCATACACCCTGTGAATTACCCACTCACACATCTATGCACAGTCACACACCCCACCGACCCACACAGATACTCAGACAACCAATCAATAACCCATATAGACACTCATGTAGCTATTCACCAACCCATGCAGCCGCTTACACACCAACTGACAGACTGATACAGACATTTACACAGTTTACTCACTAACCCATGCATTCAGTAAGATACGTTTAATCACTCACTTATACAGTCAGTCACGCACCTACTAAATCATCTATTCAGACACTCATACACCCACTCATAATTCAATACACCTTGGCATATATATATATAAAACATATTTAAACTTTACAGAAACACACAGTCACTGGATGATGTCATCAGTGATGTCATCAGTGATGTCACTGACCATGTCATGAATGATGTAATATGTGACGTCATCAGCAGTGCATTGCGGGCGCGAGTTATAGTTAGGTCAACGAACTATAACGGACGAATTTCTCTGGTTTTGTACGAGTGAAATGTCCAACTAACTATAATGTCCCTGAAACCTAAGGTTTTTTCAGTGAATTTCAAAGGTTTTTTAAATGCTAATTTCTAACTATAACGTGCCTGAAACCTATGGTCTTTTCAGTGAATTTCTAAGGTTTTTTAAATGCTAATTACTAACTATAACGTCCCTGAAACCTATGATTTTTCAGTGAATTTCAAAGGTTTTTTAAATGCTAATTTCTAACTATAACGTGCCTGAAACCTATGGACTTTTCAGTGAATTTCTAAGGTTTTTTAAATGCTAATTACTAACTATAACGTCCCTGAAACCTATGGTTTTTTCAGTGAATTTCAAAGGTTTTTTAAATGCTAATTTCTAACTATGCCTACAGAGGTAGGACATGTGCAGAAAGAGGAAGAAAGGCGCAGAAAGAAGCAAGAGAAATGCAGAAAGAGGCAACAGAAGTCCAGAAAGACAAAGAAAGAAGCAAAAGATATGCAGAAAGAGCCAACAGAGGTGAAGGAAGAGGCCTTGTTGCAAAGTCATCCTGTGCCCCCAACTTTTTGCTGACGGGTACTGGTGGTAACTGACTCTGACTAACCAGGCCTGGAGCCAGTGCTATGCTAAAAGACACTTAGAATACAGTGAAAACATCTACATGCACCAGGGTACACTATGGGTTGAGGTACCCCTGTGATTGGCATGACCTCCCCTGTAAGGCCCTAGTATATAATAGCGATACCAAAGGGGATGATGGACGGAGCGTTAGAGCAAATCAAACACTCACCCCCAGTCAACTGATCTGGGTTTAATCCATCATCATTCTTTAGCTCACTCCACCACCCCAGTTCAGACATGGACATATGCAAATCAGTCTGACCCTGTGCCTCATGGGAACAGTCCAGCCCGAACTGCCAAGCCATGTCTTCCCTGGACCGGAAACAAGCATCCTGGGACCGGTTTCGGGTTCAAAACCCTCATCAGCCAGGCTATCTTGAATCCAGTGGCAAAGTGAGCAAGGGACCCACGTCTGGGCATACCCTGCCAACTTAGGGCGAACAAAGCGATACCAAAGGGGATGATGGACGGAGCGTTAGAGCAAATCAAACACTCACCCCCAGTCAACTGATCTGGGTTTAATCCATCATCATTCTTTAGCTCACTCCACCACCCCAGTTCAGACATGGCCATATGCAAATCAGTCTGACCTTGTGCCTCATGGGAACAGTCCAGCCCGAACTGCCAAGCCATGTCTTCCCTGGACCGGAAACAAGCATCCTGGGACTGGTTTCGGGTTCAAAACCCTCATCAGCCAGGCTATCTTGAATCCAGTGGCAAAGTGAGCAAGGGACCCACGTCTGGGCGTACCCTGCCAACTTAGGGCGAACAAAGCGATACCAAAGGGGATGATGGACGGAGCGTTAGAGCAAATCAAACACTCACCCCAGTCAACTGATCTGGGTTTAATCCATCATCATTCTTTAGCTCACTCCACCACCCCAGTTCAGACATGGCCATATGCAAATCAGTCTGACCCTGTGCCTCATGGGAACAGTCCAGCCCGAACTGCCAAGCCATGTCTTCCCTGGACCGGAAACAAGCATCCTGGGACCGGTTTCGGGTTCAAAACCCTCATCAGCCAGGCTATCTTGAATCCAGTGGCAAAGTGAGCAAGGGACCCACGTCTGGGCATACCCTGCCAACTTAGGGCGAACAAAGCGATACCAAAGGGGATGATGGACGGAGCGTTAGAGCAAATCAAACACTCACCCCCAGTCAACTGATCTGGGTTTAATCCATCATCATTCTTTAGCTCACTCCACCACCCCAGTTCAGACATGGCCATATGCAAATCAGTCTGACCTTGTGCCTCATGGGAACAGTCCAGCCCGAACTGCCAAGCCATGTCTTCCCTGGACCGGAAACAAGCATCCTGGGACTGGTTTCGGGTTCAGAACCCTCATCAGCCAGGCTATCTTGAATCCAGTGGCAAAGTGAGCAAGGGACCCACGTCTGGGCATACCCTGCCAACTTAGGGCGAACAAGCGATACCAAAGGGATGATGGACGGAGCGTTAGAGCAAATCAAACACTCACCCCCAGTCAACTGATCTGGGTTTAATCCATCATCATTCTTTAGCTCACTCCACCACCCCAGTTCAGACATGGCCATATGCAAATCAGTCTGACCTTGTGCCTCATGGGAACAGTCCAGCCCGAACTGCCAAGCCATGTCTTCCCTGGACCGGAAACAAGCATCCTGGGACCGGTTTGGGTTCAAAACCCTCATCAGCCAGGCTATCTTGAATCCAGTGGCAAAGTGAGCAAGGGACCCACGTCTGGGCATACCCTGCCAACTTAGGGCGAACAAAGCGATACCAAAGGGGATGATGGACGGAGCGTTAGAGCAAATCAAACACTCACCCCCAGTCAACTGATCTGGGTTTAATCCATCATCAGCTCTAACACTCCGTCCATCATCCCCTTTGGTATCGCTTTGTTCGCCCTAAGTTGGCAGGGTATGCCCAGACGTGGGTCCCTTGCTCACTTTGCCACTGGATTCAAGATAGCCTGGCTGATGAGGGTTTTGAACCCGAACCGGTCCCAGGATGCTTGTTTCCGGTCCAGGGAAGACATGGCTTGGCAGTTCGGCTGGACTGTTCCCATGAGGCACAGGGTCAGACTGATTTGCATATGGCCATGTCTGAACTGGGGTGGTGGAGTGAGCTAAAGAATGATGATGGATTAAACCCAGATCATTTGACTGGGGGTGAGTGTTTGATTTGCTCTAACGCTCCGTCCATCATCCCTTTGGTATCGCTTTGTTCGCCTAAGTTGGCAGGGTATGCCCAGACGTGGGTCCCTTGCTCACTTTGCCACTGGATTCAAGATAGCCTGGCTGATGAGGGTTTTGAACCCGAGACCGGTCCCAGGATGCTTGTTTCCGGTCCAGGAAGACATGGCTTGGCAGTTCGGGCTGGACTGTTCCCATGAGGCACAGGGTCAGACTGATTTGCATATGGCCATGTCTGAACTGGGGTGGTGGAGTGAGCTAAAGAATGATGATGGATTAAACCCAGATCATTTGACTGGGGGTGAGTGTTTGATTTGCTCTAACGCTCCGTCCATCATCCCCTTTGGTATCGCTAGTATATAATAGGGCAGGGGGATTAAAACTACCTCTACGTCAGAGGTGCAGAAACATGCTAGTATCATCATTTTTTTTTTTCCACGTTCAAGAACGCTTGTCCACTTAGGTCACTTCCGGGGGGCATGTTATGCCGGAAATGCATGCGATTGGCTGAAACGGTGAGGGCCAAAGAGGGAACCGCGTTTCAGACATGTTAATTAAAAGGATTGAAATCGCAGCTTGCGATTGGTCCCTGAGCTACTTAAAAACGGGCGAAGGGCCGGTCCAATCTCCACGGTGGGAATTATCGGCCAGCCGGGGCAATCACGTAGGAGTTTGAAACGCTCCGCTAATCAGGTAGGAACTACTGAAAGAAGGGTGGTGTGGCCTGCATTTTTGTAAGGGGTGGATACTACGCAATGTGGGTTGGATGATGGGTACTACAATGGTGCTTAAAAAGAATTCGTTATGCTTACTGTAGGAGAGTAGGATCTGCTTCACATGGGTACCCCCACTTTTTGCTGATGCTTCACTGTTTTTCGACCTTAGTCTGGCTGGGGCCCTGCTAATCAGAACCCCAGCCTAGCTGCTTCCTCTCTAAAATGGTTTCCATGTGCCTTAGGCACATCTCTGATTGGAATCTGGAGTGCCCTTATAAGTCCCTAGTATATGGTATACTATGTACCCAGGGCATAGGTACCTCAGAGGCCTACCAGGGGCTGCAGCATGTGTTGTGCCACCCCTGGAAGGCCATCCAAAATGACACCACAGGTCTGCTACTGCAGCCTGGGTAAGGTGGTGCATGCACCCCTTACTGTGATATAGGCTACCTATATCACTACATACATACACACATATAAACCTATAAGTCCCTCCTATGGCAGGCCTTATAAATCCTGAAGGCAGAGTGCGTGGTTCCTATGTGAGAGGGTGCCCCTGCATGAGCTGGGCCCCTCTGCAGCGTTCGGAGACCCTTCTCTGATGCTGTTTGTAGTGCAGCCCGACCATATACTCTTAAGCGCATTATAACCTCGCGTTAAATGCTAACTTTGGGATGGCTGCACGGAAACATGTCGTGTTTGGTGTCAAACATCTTGGAATACTACCCCCTCGCCAGTTCTGGCGGCGGGGGTAGCATTCCACCCTTCTAGAGGAGAGACATGTACACACCGGTATACCCGGTACTGACTTTCCAGAGCCCTGGCATCACAAAATGGATGCCGCTGCCACAGACACAAGTCTGGCCTCCTGCTGCTGACCGAAACTCCGGCAGGGGAGGCCTGGACAATAGGTTTCCCCCAGACAGGATAGTGTGTATTGGGGCTGGGCTGGAGCACCCTCTGGTGCTTTGAAGTCCTGCACTGAGGGCACGTTTGGTGTCCCTGTGCATACCCCAGTTCAAACCGGCTCAGGGGCTTCCAGCCCCTGCTCTGGCGTGAAACTGGACAAAGGGAAAGGGGTGTAACCACCCCTCTGCCCTGACCCTCCCATAGGTGGGGCCGCAGAGTATGTCCAACCCCCTACCTTAGTATAAGTATGGGACCCCAGTCCTTAGGACTTTAGATTTACCTGGACGAAACTCTGACACAGAATCCTGGACCTTCGACGCTCTACTTTAAGATTAGAGGACTGAAGAATCTCCCTTGGGGTCAAGGAGTGACTCCCCTGCTTGGCAGGCACCAAAGAAGCAATTGTCCGGTCTGCATCGCTGAAGCTCCCGCCGGACGCCGAAGTCTTTGCATCACCAGAGGTGGATTTCCAGACTTCCCGAGGCTGCCCTGAGTCCCCAGCAAAGCTGAGGCCCGTAGCTGTCGTGGGTAACGTGGAACCGTGACCCCTGGACACCGATCGCATTTGCAAGTGCATCCTCTTCTGGGTCTCCCACGAAGTTGTGCTTTGGGCTCCGAGTAGCCCCAGCCTCCAGCACCGACTGCACCGAAGATCACTGGCCTCCACTCCACGAGTGTCCTGTGAGCCAGCTCCACGTGCGTCGACTCGAGGCCCCTTCGCGGTCGCTAGTCCGTTGGCTAGTAGGCCCTCCCGAAGGCCAATCTTCTTCTGCTTGGGCTCCCTGGTTGCTCCAGGCGTGCCCTGACTTACCCTCGCTGGGTGAGTCCCACAGAGCTTGGTGGTCTGCAACATTGTCCTTCTTCCATTTCCACGAGACTTGCCGTTGCCAAGGCTTGTTGGGTCCAATCCGGTCGCCGACACCCCTGCAATCGACAGACGTCGTGGGACAGCTCGAATCCAGCTCCTGGTCGTCGTCGACGCCTCCTGGACCTCGTGGCTGAAGAGTCAAGACGACCGTCAACCTACCTGAAGCACTCGACATCGGTGGGCATCTGCTCATCGCCTTCCTGGTCACTGGCTAGTGACCCAGACTCTGTCCCCTCTGCTTTCAGGTTCTTCAGATCTTCGATCCACCTTTGGATCCACCCGAACACTTTCGACTTGGCCGCCAGCAGCACTTTGCAGCAGATCGCCATTGAAAGCGACGACGAAACCCGCCCCGAAAGACACCTATGCACCCGGCTCCCTGGGTGAGGTAACTCGAGTACTCCGGTGCTCCCGTGGGTATTGACACTAGAACAGCCTAGTTCTCAAAGGGTTTGCTCCAAGTCCTCCTCTAAGTGTCCCTTTTCTTTTAAATTCAAACCGCGACTTTCCCCATAGAAGTTAACGGCGATTCGCGGCTGTGTTCATACACTGCACGTGTCCCCCGTGGGTCCCCTGTGTCACTACCTTGGGTGGTTCCATGTGGTCCAAGCACTTCTACAGGCTCTAGGCCCTGTGTCTAGCTCAGTCGTGGTTCTTATACCACTTTATTGGTATATGGTTTGGTACGCCCCTAGGGCTCAAACGTGTATTTGTGCTATTACTGTAGACAACTAACTTATAATTTATGTACTTCGAACTCTAGCCTCATAAAGAGACTAGAGGGGTGTGTTTAGTAATAAATACATATATTTTGAATATATACCTGGTGTGGTCCTCTTTCATTTGGTCACTCAAGAGATTAAGACTGGAAAACAAGCTGCTTTACATTCCTTCAAGACTTAGCCTGAAGGCTGCTCTCCATAGCTACCACTAGGATAGCTTTCAATAAAGGTTGTCTTTAACCTATCTCCAATAAGGGGTTGTTTGGACTGGTGCAAGGTGCCCACTATAATTAGTGGACAGCATATGCCAGGCCAACTTCTCACATTGGTGTGCAGCGTGTGGGATTCCAGCTTGCTATTGTTTTACCAGATAATCTCAATTGAATTGATCAACTGAAAACCACTAAGGGTACCTAAGGTACATATAAATCAAGCTTAGTAATACAGTAAGTTCTACTGAACTTAGAGTTGTGTGTAAAGGGATAGCACACCCTTTCTACAACTCAAGAGAGTTTAGTAGGCCACACTAGAGTAGGTAGTGCATACACCACACCTCACTAGTTATGTCTTCAAAGCCAGGACCCAGTGAGTCCTCGCCAGAAGCCAGTGGGCTTCTTCCCTCCAAGTATGATAAACTCCCATTCTTGGAATTGAGAGCATTATGCAATACTAGGAAGTTGAAGGCAGGCAAAAGTGCCAGCACCCAACACCTCAGGGAGGTGTTACTAGCTGATGATCTCAGCAGGCCCATAGGGTCTTAAGGGGTAGGCAAAGAGGGTGGGGCAGAAGATGAGGAAGGGGCCAGGGGTGAAGAAACCCAGGCTCCCCCCTCTGAAACTGGCCAGGAAGGTGAAAATGACCTTGTCCTGGAAAACCCAATTCCTCCTGTGGAGGAGGAGGAGGAGGATCAGACTGACCTCCCCTTTGTCCCCCAGGAAGAGTTCTGAGTGTGCCCAGAAGGTCTAGGTCTCCTTCTCAGGAGTCTAACCACTCTGACACCTCAATAGGGACCTCTGTCTCCTCTCATAGGAGGGAATCCTCTCATGAAAGGAGAAAGAGACTGATTCAGTATGAGCAAGCTCAGCTTGAACTCAGAAAACAGCAATTGGCTATAGACAGGAAGTCCCTAGATCTCTATAGAGAGAGACAAAAGTTGGGACTAGAGTCCCATGGTGGCAGCAGTTTCCCCAAAGATAGGGAAAGGTCTTATGACCATAGAAACATGAGCAAGATTGTCCCTCCCTACCAGAGTGGGGATGACATCCACAAATGGATAACTGCTCTAAAGAAGGCCTGTAAAGTACAGAGGGTCCCTCAGGAGCAGTGGGCAGCAATCTTGTGGCTCTCCTTTGCAGACAAAGGTAGAGACAAGCTCCTCACTGTTAGAGAGGAGGATGCTGATAATTACAAAGTCTTGAAGAGTGCTCTAATTGATGGGTTTGGCCTAACCACTGAACAATACAGGTTAAAGTTCAGGGATACCCAAAAGCACAGACTCAAGACTGGGTGGACTTTGTTGATTGTTCTACCAAGGCTCTGGAAGGTTGGTTATTGGGCAGTAAGGTGTGTGACTTCACAGGATTGTACAATCTGATCATGAGGGAGCAGATTCTTAATAACTGTCAAAATCAGCTGTTGCATCAGCACCTGGTGGACTCTGATCTGACCTCTCCCCAAGAATTGGGAAAGAAGGCAGACAAATGGGTCAGAACCAGGGTGAGGCAGAAGGTACAGAACCAAGGTGGTGACCCTAAGAAGCAAGATTCGAAAACCTCTGATAAGGGTGGGGAGAAGGGTAAAGATCAAAAGTCTTCACAAGGCCCCCAAAAATCTTCTTCAGGTGGGGATTCACAGTCTAACAAAGGGAAAGGCCAAAGGAAACAATGGTGCAAGGTCTGTAAGCAAAAGACCCACTGGACCAGTGATTGCACCAAGTCCAAAGACTCTACTCCAGCCCCCACCAATGCCCCTAAGGCACCTGCTCCCCTAGTGCAGTTACAGTTGGTGGTGGGACTACACAAGCCAAGGGTTTAGTAGGGTTGACCCTGGGTAAGGAGATGAGCTCTGACCTAGTCAGAGAACTCACTCAGGCTGTCCTAGTCTGTGATGGAGGCATGGATATGACCTCCTCTGTGAGTCCCAGTAATCTGGGCAAGTACAGGCAACAGCCCTTAATCAATGGAAAAGAGGCTTTGGCATTTAGGGACACAGGGGCAAGTGTCACCATGGTGACACAAGACCTTGTGAATCCTGGGCAGATTATACTTGGTGAAATGTACCAAGTGACCAATGCTAGCAACGTCAGAACAGACCATACTCTGGCAGTTGTTAACTTCTCCTGGGGAGGGGTAACTGGCCTTAAGAAGGTTGTGGTAAGTGCAGACCTACCCGTTGAATGCTTGCTTGGCAATGACTTAGAAACTTCAGCTTGGGCAGAAGTGGAGCTCAGGACCCATGCAGAAATGCTGGGCATCCCTGCAGATGTGTTTGCTGTGACCAGGTCACAAGCCAAAATGTCTAACACTGAACAGGCCTTGGATTCTGGAATAATGGACCAAGTGCCCTCCAAGAAGAGGAGTAGTAAGGTAAAGGCAGTGCCTTCCCCCTTGGCTCAGAAGGAAGATCAGTCTCTTGAGGGGATGATCTCAGTCCTGAGGAAGGAACTGTCCCAGAGGAGCTTGAACCTGACCAGGTTGAGTTCTTGGGGACAGGGGGCCCTTCCAGGGCAGATCTGAGCCAGGAGCAGCAGAGCTGCCCCTCTCTTGAACCCCTCAGACAGCAAGCTGCTGCTGAGGCTGCTGGGAAAGCTAGTGGTCCCCATACTGTGTATTGGGATGATGGACTCTTGTACTCAGAGTGTAGAGACCCCAAGCCTGGTGCCACCAGGAGGTTGGTTATACCTCTGAAGTTCAGGGGCTTCCTATTGACCCTAGCCCATGACATTCCCTTAGCAGGTCACCTGGGCCAGAACAAGACTTGGGACAGAATTGTCCCTCACTTTCACTGGCCCCACATGTCTGAAGACACCAAGGAGTTTTGTCGCTCCTGTGTAACCTGCCAGGCCAGTGGCAAGGCAGGTGGCACTACAAAGGCCCCACTGATACCACTACCTGTGGTGGGGTTCCCTTTGAAAGGGTGGGGATTGACATTGTTGGTCCCATGGATCCCCAAACAGCATCTGGGCACAGGTTTATCCTGGTGGTAGTGGATCATGCCACCAGGTACCCAGAGGCTATTCCCTTAGGACCACTACAGCACCTGTGGTGGCAAGGGCCCTCCTGGGAATTTTCTCAAGAGTGGGCTTCCCTAAGGAGGTTGTATCAGACAGGGATGCAAACTTTATGTCTGGATACTTAAAAGCAATGTGGAAGGAGTGTGGAGTGACTTACAAGTTCACCACACCGTATCACCCACAATGCAATGGTTTAGTTGAGAGATTCAACAAAACCTTGAAGGGCATGATTAAAGGGCTCCCAGAAAAGCTTAGGCGAAGATGGGACATACTCTTGCCCTGCCTTTTATTTGCATACAGGGAGGTGCCTCAAAGGGGTTGGCTACAGCCCTTTTGAACTTTTGTTTGGTCACCCTGTCAGGGGTCCATTGTGCTTGGTGAAGGAAGGATGGGAGTTACCTCTCAAGCCCCCAAAGCAAGACATAGTGGACTATGTACTTGGTCTCCGCTCCCGGATTGCTGAGTATATGAAAAAGGCAACTAAAAACCTTGAGGCTAGCCAGGAACTTCAAAAAGCCTGGCATGACCAAAGGCTGTACTGACTGTTTACCAGCCAGGACAGAAGGTGTGGGTGTTGGAGCCAGTGGCCCCAGCAGCTCTCCAAGACAAATGGAGTGGACCCCATACCATTGTTGAACAGAAGGGTGAGGTTACCTATTTGGTGGACCTAAGAACACCCAGGAGTCCCCACAGGGTTCTCCATGTCAACAGGTTAAAACCATATGTGGACAGGGCAGACGTGGGCTTGCTCATGGCTACTGATGAGGGACAGGAGGAAGAGAGTGACCCACTCCCTGACCTGCTCTCACAGAACCCTGATGATGGGTCAGTGGATGGTGTAGCCTTGGCAGGCAGCCTCACTACCCAGCAGCAGACTGATTGCAGACAGGTGCTCAATCAGTTCAGACACATATTCTCACTGACACCCAGTCAGACTACCTGGTGCACTCATGAAGTGGACACTGGGGACAGTCTGCCTATTAAAAATAAGATTTATAGGCAACCTGACCATGTCAGGGACTGTATCAGGACAGAAGTCCAGAAGATGTTGGATTTGGGAGTTATTGAACCCTCAGATAGCCCTTGGGCTAGTCCAGTGGTCCTTGTGCCAAAACCTCACACCAATGGTGGGAAAAGAGAGATGAGGTTTTGTGTGGACTACAGGGGTCTCAATGCAGTCACTAGGACTGATGCCCATCCAATACCAAGGGCAGATGAGCTAATAGACACTTTGGCCTCAGCCAAGTATCTAAGCACATTTGACCTGACAGCTGGCTACTGGCAGATCAGACTAGCTGATGATGCAAAGCCAAAGACAGCATTCTCAACCCCTAGTGGGCATTATCAATTTGTGGTGATGCCCTTTGGTCTGAAGAATGCACCTGCCACTTTTCAGAGGTTGGTGAATACAGTCCTTACAGGTCTGGAAGCCTATAGTGCAGCATATCTAGATGATATTGCTGTCTTTAGCTCCACCTGGGAGGATCACCTGGTCCACCTCAGAAATGTTTTGCAGGCCCTGCAGAAAGCAGGCCTGACTATCAAGGCCACAAAGTGCCAGATAGGGCAGAGTCAGGTTGTGTACCTGGGCCACCTTGTGGGTGGAGGCCAGGTTCAACCACTGCAGAGCAAGATCCAGACCATCATGGACTGGACTGCTCCAACTACCCAGACTCAGGTGAGAGCCTTCTTAGGCCTGACTGGGTAATATAGGAGATTTGTCAAGGGGTATGGATCAATAGTGACACCCCTGAATGACTTAACTTCCAAGAAAATGCCCAAAAGGTTCAGTGGACAGTTAGCTGTCAAAAGGCATTTGATGACCTAAAGCAGGCCATGTGCACTGCTCCCATTCTACAGAGTCCTGATTACTCCAAGAAGTTCATTGTCCAAACAGATGCATCTGAATTGGGGGTAGGGGCTGTACTGTCACAATTGAATGATGAAGGTCAGGATCAGCCAGTAGCTTTTATTAGCAGAAGGCTGACCCCTAGAGAGAAACGTTGGTCAGCCATTGAGAGGGAGGCCTTTGCTGTGGTCTGGGCTCTGAAGAAGTTGAGGCCATACTTGTTTGGTACTCACTTCCTTGTTCAAACAGACCATAAGCCCCTCTTATGGCTAAAACAAATGAAGGGTGAAAACCCCAAACTGCTTAGGTGGTCCATTTCCCTACAGGGGATGGACTTCACAGTGGAACATAGACCTGGGCGTAACCATGCCAATGCAGATGGACTCTCTAGGTACTTCCACTTAGAACATGAAGACTTAACTGGGCAAGGTTAGTTTAATGTCCCTACGTTTGGGGGGTTGTGTAGGAGAGTAGGATCTGCTTCACATGGGTACCCCCAATTTTTGCTGATGCTTCACTGTTTTTCGACCTTAGTCTGGCTGGGGCCCTGCTAATCAGAACCCCAGCCTAGCTGCTTCCTCTCTAAAATGGTTTCCATGTGCCTTAGGCACATCTCTGATTGGAATCTGGAGTGCCCTTATAAGTCCCTAGTATATGGTATACTATGTACCCAGGGCATAGGTACCTCAGAGGCCTACCAGGGGCTGCAGCATGTATTGTGCCACCCCTGGAAGGCCATCCAAAATGACACCACAGGTCTGCTACTGCAGCCTGGGTAAGGTGGTGCATGCACCCCTTACTGTGATATAGGCTACCTATATCACGACATACATACACACATATAAACCTATAAGTCACTCCTATGGCAGGCCTTATCAATCCTGAAGGCAGAGTGCGTGGTTCCTATGTGAGAGGGTGCCCCTGCATGAGCTGGGCCCCTCTGCAGCGTTCGGAGACCCTTCTCTGATGATGTTTGTAGTGCAGCCCGACCATATACTCTTAAGCGCATTATAACCTCGCGTTAAATGCTAACTTTGGGATGGCTGCACGGGAACATGTCGTGTTTGGTGTCAAACATCTTGGAATACTACCCCCCCCGCCAGTTCTGGCGGCAGGGGTAGCATTCCACCCTTCTAGAGGAGAGACATGTACACACCGGTATACCCGGTACTGACTTTCCAGAGACCTGGCATCACAAAATGGATGCCGCTGCCACAGACACGAGTCTGGCCTCCTGCTGCTGACCGAAACTCCGGCAGGGAGGCCTGGACAATAGGTTTCCTGTCCCAGGGAGGTGTAACCACCTCCCCAGACAGGATAGTGTGTATTGGGGCTGGGCGGGAGCACCCTCTGGTGCTTTGAAGTCCTGCACTGGGGGCACGTTTGGTGTCCCTGTGCATACCCCAGTTCAAACCGGCTCAGGGGCTTCCAGCCCCTGCTCTGGCGCGAAACTGGACAAAGGGAAAGGGGTGTAACCACCCCTCTGCCCTGACCCTCCCATAGGTGGGGCCGCAGAGTATGTCCAACTCCCTACCTTAGTATAAGTATGGGACCCCAGTCCTTAGGACTTTAGATTTACCTGGACGAAACTCTGACACAGAATCCTGGACCTTCGACGCTCTACTTTAAGATTAGAGGACTGAAGAATCTCCCTTGGGGTCAAGGAGTGACTCCCCTGCTTGGCAGGCACCAAAGAAGCAATTGTCCGGTCTGCATCGCTGAAGCTCCCGCCGGACGCCGAAGTCTTTGCATCACCAGAGGTGGATTTCCAGACTTCCCGAGGCTGCCCTGAGTCCCAAGCAAAGCTGAGGCCCGTAGCTGTCGTGGGTAACGTGGAACCGTGACCCCTGGACACCGATCGCATTTGCAAGTGCATCCTCTTCTGGGTCTCCCACGAAGTTGTGCTTTGGGCTCTGAGTAGCCCCAGCCTCCAGCACCGACTGCACCGAAGATCACTGGCCTCCACTCCACGAGTGTCCTGTGAGCCAGCTCCACGTGCGTCGACTCGAGGCCCCTTCGCGGTCGCTAGTCCGTTGGCTAGTAGGCCCTCCCGAAGGCCAATCTTCTTCTGCTTGGGCTCTCTGGTTGCTCCAGGCGTGCCCTGACTTACCCTCGCTGGGTGAGTCCCACAGACCTTGCTGGTCTGCAACATCGTCCTTCTTCTATTTCCACGAGACTTGCCGTTGCCAAGGCTTGTTGGGTCCAATCCGGTCGCCGACACCCCTGCAATCGACAGACGTTGTGGGACAGCTCGAATCCAGCTCCTGGTCGTCGTTGACGCCTCCTGGACCTCGTGGCTGAAGAGTCAAGACGACCGTCAACATACCTGAAGCACTCGACATCGGTGGGCATCTGCTCATCGCCTTCCTGGTCACTGGCTAGTGACCCAGACTCTGTCCCCTCTGCTTTCAGGTTCTTCAGATCTTCGATCCACCTTTGGATCCACCCGAACACTTTCGACTTGGCCGCCAGCAGCACTTTGCAGCAGATCGCCATTGAAAGCGGCAGACGAAACCCGACCCGAAAGACACCTATGCACCCGGCTCCCTTGGGTGAGGTAACTCGAGTACTCCGGTGCTCCCGTGGGTATTGACACTAGAACAGCCTAGTTCTCAAAGGGTTTGTTCCAAGTCCTCCTCTAAGTGTCCCTTTTCTTTTAAATTCAAACCGCGACTTTCCCCATAGAAGTTAACGGCGATTCGCGGCTGTGTTCATACACTGCACGCGTCACCCGTGGGTCGACTGTGTCACTACCTTGGGTGGTTCCTTGTGGTCCAAGCACTTCTACAGGCTCTAGGCCATGTGTCTAGCTCAGTCGTGGTTCTTAGACAACTTTATTGGTATATGGTTTGGTACGCCCCTAGGGCTCAAACGTGTATTTGTGCTATTACTGTAGATAACTAACTTATAATTTATGTACTTGAACTGTAGCCTCATAAAGAGACTAGAGGGGTGTGTTTAGTAATAAATACATATATTTTGAATATATACCTGGTGTGGTCCTCTTTCATTTGGTCACTCAAGAGATTATAGACTGGTAAAACAAGCTGCTTTACATTCCTTCAAGACTTAGCCTGAAGGCTGCTCTCCATAGCTACCACTAGGATAGCTTTCAATAAAGGTTGTCTTTAACCTATCTCCAATAAGGGGTTGTTTGGACTGGTGCAAGGTGCCCACTATAATTAGTGGGCAGCATATGCCAGGCCAACTTCTCACACTTACTAAGTCTCAGAGAAGAGAAGGTAAAGAAGCTGGTTACCGGGATCCACATATATAGAGTGGGCGGATTCCAGCTGGCTGGAACTAAAATGAGTATCAAGCTGTGATAAACTGGGATCTTAATTCAAAAATAATTACTATATCGCATAGAAAGTTATGAGGAAGGTCTGGGATTTTTGGCACTATAACGAAGGTGCTTTCCATTGATTTGTTTTTTAGATAAGAATTGTTCCCATTAACGGAAGAAAGTGACGAATTTTAGAAGGACTTATAGGAGATAACTGAAAGACAGTGAATTTTGAGGTATGTTTAAGTTCATGGTTATAAGCTCTTTGACGCTATAAAGGATGTTTTAGAACCAATATTTTCAGGGCGGGGCTGATATCAGTAGTCCTGGACCTAAAAGGAGCATTGTGCTTTGGCAATCATGTAACCTTGTCTTATAATATAGAATGTCAAACAAATGATAAAGGGAAAAGTCCATTATTTGTCAGTATTAAAATAGGGTGCATTTCTGTTTCCTCAATGTAGAAAAGAAGCATCATGATTAATGGGAGGATGTGACACAGTAGAGAAGGACATAAAGGAGTTAATTGAAAGTGAATTAATTTTGAGGTATGTCCAAAATGTTGTTAATGTCATGAAGGCTTGGTGAACTGATGGTTGGGAGAGGAAAGGTTCGAGGTTATAGTTAGGTTAATGCATGTATAAATTACAGAGGAATGAATTAAATATAAAGAATCTGATGTAGTATGTGTGTTGTTGTACTAATTTCTTGGGCCTAATGATTTGCATGAGATTGTATATAGGCAGGTTTGGAAGGGCATTGATTGATTGCAAAATTGAAGGAGGAGTAACAATATGAATATGGTTTTTGTAGTGTATACATTGGGATTGGAATGACGCATTGATGTCGAAATTGATTTGTGTATTTTTTTCTTTGTTTTCCAGCCCTGATGACGTCCAATGGTGGACGAAACGCGTAGGCTGATGTACTTGTATGATATGAGTTTTTGGATTGGATTGCCTTGAAAAGATTTGTTTATGGAATAAAAACAGAACATTTCTATAAAGTAAACTTGCCTATGGACTTGGTTCTTAAGGAATTCAATAATTGATTGCTTACAACAGTACAAATATCGACGCTCCTTTCAGAAAAATTGATGATGTTATGATGACTGGGTCCGAGCGGCGGTGGGACCTTTGAGAGTTGAGCGTGACTATCTTTTGATTAAGGCTTTGGAAATTAATCTGAATTATTGACCAGTGCGCAGAGGTGCTGGGCCCTCACCGCTTTTAGTTTGGAAAAGTCTACTTTAACTAGTACTCGCGTTTGCAGAGTGGTAGAGAAAGGGTGCTGGGCCTCCAACCAGCGCTCAAGAATTCCGCAGCGTAGGACTTACAGGAGGTACCAGGAGGGCTTCTTGGCCCCCAAAGTCCCTCAGGAGTAAAGTGGACTTCATCCCCCATCCCGTAGTCTGCCAGGAGGCGCGTTTGCAGAGTGGTGGAGAAAGGCGGCATGGCCTCCGAAGACGTCTTAGCAATCCTACTGTGTGGAACTTACTGGAGGTAACAAGAGGGGTACTTGGCCCCCAAGGACATCCTTGGAGGCCAACTACCCCTCCTATTACCTCCAGTAAGTACCACACAGCAGGATTGGTAAGTTCTCATAAAAGGCCACACCCCCTTTGCCCACTACTCTGCAAACGTGCTCCCTGGCGCACTCTTTGATGGGGATTGAATTCTCCTTCACTGCTGGGGGTCCTTAGGGGCCAACTAGCCTACCTCTTACCTCCAGTAAGCCCCACACAGTGGGATTGCTGAGAGGTGGACACAGGCCACGCCCCCTTTCTCCACCACTCTGCAAACGCGCCTCCTGGCGCGCTCTTTCGTTGGGGGATAAAGTTCCCTTTCCTCATGAGGGTCCCTGGGGGCCAACTAGCCCACCAGGAACCTTCAGTAAGCCCCACACAGATGGATTGCTGAGAGTGGTCCGAGGCCACGACCCCTTTTGACACCACTCTGCAAACGCGGCACCTGGCGCACTGCTGCTCGGGGGATGAGGTCCTCTTGTGTCCTGAGGTCCTCAGGACACAAGAGGTCCTCATTACCCCACCAGATCTCTCATAGTGCAGTGAGATGCAGTGCAGTGTGTACAGATTCCTCACAGTGCAGTAAGATGCAGTGCACAGATCTCCTCTTTAACACAAATGATGCCCACAAACACCCCCAGGGCTGGAAGGAAAGACCCCCAGTGGCTCCCGGATAGAAGAGCCCAGCTCAGCCCGGCTCCTGGCAGAGATTTCCTCCAGGATTATTCATCTATTTCTACAAACACAGCAGAAGGTGCTGACAATCTCCTACCTGAGTAGAAACCTGTGCAGACATGTCCAGGCTCTCTCCTCCTCCTGGGGGTGTTGGGGGGGGGGCAGATCTGGGGTCTGGGGGGGTCTGTGAGGGTCTGAAGATGAAGATAACTGCACAGACAGACAGGAGTCTTTCCTTCTCTGCAGAGGCCGGAAGTGATGTCACCACTGCTGCTGGTGCTGTCTCTGCCGCCGCTGACCTGGAAGAGTATCTCTTTCCACCTCCATGGACTGTATTAGCCTGGACCCTGCTCATCCGGACACTGCTCAGACTCAGACACTGCTCCCCCGCACATGCGTACACTGCCCCTGTGACCAGAAGTGGTCAGACACTGCTCCCCGCACATGCGTATACTGCCCCTGCGACCAGAAGTGGTCAGACACTGCTCCCCCGCACATGCGTATACTGCCCCTGTGGCCAGAAGTGGTCAGACACTGCTCTCCCGCACATGCGCAGACGGCCCCGGTCACCGGAGGATGTAAAGGATCCTTTGCTCGGACTTCACATAAACGAGGCAGAAACTCGCAGTGAACTCAAGGTAACGAGACTTCCTCAGCAGGAGTCCCCACCCTGACTGCATGTCAGAGACAAACACAAGACATCACTCCCCTCCCCTTAAACATCCCCAGCTTCAGGCCCAGACAGGCAGGACTGAAGGGGGGTCTGGGGGTGCAGCCAGCGCCCCCCAAAACACAAGAGGCAGAAAACTAAAGAAAAGATACAGGCGCAGAGCAAAAAACATGAATATAACACATCGATTATTTATACAAAGTACAGAACCTGGGCCACAGGCTTCGGGTCCAGAATCCAAGGAGCCGGAACATCCCCAGAGGAAATCCGTGCCTTCCACCCTGCACTGCCATCACTCCCTTCCTGCACTGCCACTGACTTACTCCCTGCACTGCAACTCTCTCAGCCCCTACACAATCATTGACCCCCTACTTCTTAACCCCTTCCTGCACTGCCACTGACTTACTCCCTGCAGTGCGACTCACTCCCTTCCTGCAGATCACTGACTGCCTTCCTGCACTGCCACTGACTTACTCCCTGCAGTGCGACTCACTCCCTTCCTGCAGATCACTGACTGCCTTCCTGCACTGCCACTGACTTACTACCTGCAGTGCGACTCACTCGCTTCAAGCAGATCACTGACTGCCTTCCTGCACTGCCACTGACTTACTCCCTGCACTGCCACTCACCCCCTTCCTGCACTGCCACTGACTTACTCCCTGCACTGCCTCTCACTCAGTCCCTGCACTGACACTCTCGCCCTCCCTGTAAGATCACTCACTTCCTTCCTGCACTTTGACTCACTTCCTTCCTGCACTTTGACTCACTTCCTTCCTGCACTGCTACTCACTCAGCCCCCTACTTCTTAGCCCCTTCCTGCTGTCACTCACTCCCTTCCTGCATTGCCACTCACCCCTTCCAGCATTGCCACTCACTCTGTTCCAGCTCTGTCTCCCACTCCCTTTGTGCACAGTCATTCTCTCCCTTCTCCCTGTCTCTCACTCCCTTCCTGCATGATCACTCACTCCCTTCCTACACTTTCATTCACTCCCTTCCTGCAGTGGCCCCCCCCCCTTATTCCACTGTTACTCACTCCCTTTCTGCGCAGTCACTCTCTCCCTTCTCCTTGTCTCTCACTCCCTTCCTGCATGATCACTCACTCCCTTTCTTCCTACACTTTCACTCACTCCCTTCCTGCAGTGGTGCTCTCCCCCTTATTCCTCTGTTGCTCACTCCCTTTCCGCACAATCACTCACTCCCTTTCACTCACTCCCTTCCTGCAGTGGTGCTCTCCCCCTTATTCCTCTGTTGCTCACTCCCTTTCCGCACAATCACTCACTCCCTTTCACTCACTCCCTTCCTGCAGTGGTGCTCTCCCCCTTATTCCACTGTTGCTCACTGCCTTCTTGTGCTGTCAACACCTGGCTGAGGCCCCAACATTCCCCAGCAATCTGTTGAACTCCCTGCTATGGCTGCTGCTTCAGTGATCACTGATCGCCCTCTTTATTTACAGGAGAGAAGAGGAAATGGGGCTTTTTTGGGGTCCAGGTACAGAAAAATGTCAGTGTGCTCCTAGTCTTGTTTCTCATGCCAGAAATGTTTAGGAAAAATTTGCGAAATATTGATCCTTTTGGAGTATGTAAATCAAGTCTTTATTAAAGGTGTTAATTATAACCGTTTCTGATATTAAAATTATTAGCTCAAATTAAAATATATATTTATACTGTCAGATACCTGTATACTCATAGTGTCTTATATGTGTATGCAATGTCTTACATCCTCTGTCAAAGCCTGGACAGAAATGCCTGCCTACAAATACAAGTATAAACTATCGGGCACATGCATCAATGTAGGCTTTTGCGATTCCTTAATTGCGATTATTAAGGAATCGCAATTAAGGAATTGCAAAAGCCTATGCATGTAGGAATCGCTATAAAATTAGCGATTCCCAAACATTCCTTAATTGCGAATCGCAAATTGAGAGTCGCAATTAAGGAATGCCTTCCCATTCATTCCTATGGGCCTACAGGCCCATAGGAATGAATGGGAGATTGCATGCAGTAATTTGCGAGTACCAATAGGTACTCGTAAATTGCGTATGCTATTTCAAGGGTGCAAGGGTGTCAAAAGGACACCCTGTTGCACCCTGAAATTGCTCTGTGCACACATGTTGCGCACACACATGCCCCAAGGGCATGTGTGTGTGTAACCTATAACTTTGAAAAATGCACTTTAGTGCATTTTTCAAAGTTTTTACAAATTACCATCAAGTTCAACTTGATGGTAATTTGCGCCCCCTAGTAGCGAAATCGCTATTCTAAAGTGGTTCTTGCATTGCATTTAAGGAATCGCAAATTGCGATTCCTTAAATGCAATCGCAATTTGAAAAATCGCAATTAATTGCGAATTCTCAAATTGCGAGTGCCTTGAACCTTGATGCATCGCAAATGCCCTTTTTGCGGGCGCAAACGGCCGATTTTTGCGAATCGCACCGTTTGCGCTCGCAAAAATGGTTGATGCATGTGCCTGTATGTAAGCACAGCTTGTTGTGCGAATGCTTCATAAATACCTATAAAAATTAACTTAAAAGGCAAAAAGTGTGTGGAAGAACTATCAGCCCTGGCCTCCTTGCTGATGTGAGGCATGAGGGTTGGAGCAGAGTCTAAAGTAAAGCACAACAAATAAATGGCAGAACCAGGCATGAAATGTAAGTGTTGTTATATTTATTGCAAAAAACAGCACACAAAACCGCACAATTGTAAAAACAACAAATCCTGCCAGTCCCTGAGATTGAAACATGAAATCCCACGGACGAAAGAAACCCAGTGAGTACCTTCCTTACACTCGATTGCTGAAGCTGAGGAGTATCTCATTGACACGTTCGCTGTGTGCCTTCACAATGTTGTGTTTCCTCATGTTGCTGCTTTGTGCTCCACCTTCATCTGAGGTTTTCTTTTCATCATTCCTTCCCTGTGCGGCCCTGCTGGCCCATTATGGCTTCAAGGAAAAGTCTGATTCATGAGTCGAGTGCTCGCTTTGAGCGGGTGCACAAGACTTCTGGCAGCTTAATATCCAAGACATGTCTGTGTCTGCCATCCTGACCATTCTTTCCCAGTGTGCCTAGCAGCATTATAGTGAGGCTGATAGGCTTACTGACATTGTGCATGCTTGGGGTCCTGCAGTCCAAGATTAGCCCTTTCGACCTGGTTAATAGAGACCAAAGTGATGGAAGGAATGCGTGAATGAATCTGAGTCACTGATGATTGCTTGTGTCACATGACAGGCTCTGTGTCACTTCATCACTCCAGACCTGCTATATGCAGGTCATCATTGCTTCTGCTCAAATAGTGAGCCTAAGCTGCCAGGACAGGACCCCTCCATACCGAAAATAAGCAACTCCAGACAACTCTTAGCCTCTATAGTGAGGTATAGTTTGAGTCCTGTGGAGCAGTGAGCACAGATCCCTGTCTAGACATGCCAGTCACACTTAGGCCTCATCAGTGAGATATAGCTTGAGTCCTGTGGAACAGTGAGCATGGGACCCACGTCTAGACATGTCAGCCACACTTAAGTCTCATCAGTGAGGTATAGATTGAGTCTGGTGACACAGTGCGCCCGAGACCCTCGTTTGGCCATACCCGTCGCACTTAAACCTCATCAGTGAGGTACAGCTTGAGTCCTGTAACACTGTGAGCACGAGACCCACTTCTAGCCATACCCGTCACACTTAGGACTCATCAGTGAGATACAGCTTGAGTCTTGTGGAACAGTGAGCACGGGATCCCCGTCTAGACATACCCGTCACAATTGGGTCTCATCAGTGAGGTACAGCTTGAGTCCTGTGACATAGTGAGCAAGGGAGCCATATCTGGTCATACCTGTAACATTTAGGTCTCATCAGTAAGATACAGCTTGAGTCATGTGACACAGTGAATACAGGACCCACATCGGGCATACCCATCACACTTAGGCCTCATCAGTGAGGTACAGCTTGAGTCCTGTGACACAGTGAGCACGAGACCCACATATGGGCATACCTGTCACACTTAGGCCACATCAGTGACGTTCAGCTTGAGTCCTGTAACACAGTGAGCACGAGACCCACATCTGGGCATACCTGTCACACTTAGGTCTCATCAGTGAGGTACAACTTGAGTCATGTGACACAGTGAGCACAGGACCCACGTTTGGCCATACCCATCACACTTAGGGTGTTATACAGACGAAAACTCAAGGGTTATCAGTGGAATGATTGCAATAGTCTCAGCTACTGACAATCACTCAAGTTACATTCTAGTATCTATGCTGCTCCCGAGGCCACACCTAAGGATATCAGCCTTGGTCTTGCTCCCATTGGAACAGTCCAAATTGCCAGCCCAGGTCCCATCTAGACAGGAACATAAGTACCTTCAAGCCTTGTCTGGCCTAGTTAGAGCTCCTCAGTGAAGTGTAGCTTGACTCCTATGGCACAGCAAGCAAGACGCTCTTGTCTTGGTAAAGCCAATGTAGTTAGGAATAAGACAAAGCCGACTGGTCGAATGCTTGCAAACGCCTCCGCTGCTAGAAATCATTCGGGATTCGGGATAATGCTTATAACCCCACACTGTTCATACCCATAAATAACAGAACTTAACAGCAGAACGTAATAAAAACACAAAGCCAAACACATTCCAAAGAAGCCATCATTCCCTAATTATTTTATTACAACTTTCTGCAAACTCTATGAAGCGGGCATAGTTTAAGGTTGAGAAATAGCAGTTTATCCCAAACATACCCCACATGACCTTTCAAGAGATGGCTGTGAGTTTCCTTCCTCTGTCTGAGGACTCTGTCTTGGGGAACTCGAGTGATGCCCTAGATAATACATCAGCAGTAGTGCGCCGCTGTTGAGGCGTAATGGTTTATGTTTGTAGACCTCGGGGTCGGTCCGATGCTCAATAGGTCCACCTCTTGATTGCCTTAATTCTGCTTGCTGTAATAGCCCAGAATTTTAAGGTGATCAAGCGAGGGAAGGAAAGGAAGGGAACAGCAGGGAAGGAGACCTGTAATACAAATAACAACCTTTGTTACTCTGTGTGTATTCTCTGGATTATGCAATCTAGACTAGGAATAATTTATTATACCTGTAAATAATAAAAACCCATGTATCACTATGCGAAAATGAAGTCATCTCTAGACATATATCTGCAGATATGGTATTTGACTCAAAAGTCTCATCACTAGCGATTGAAGGGTTATTTTGATGGGATACCACTTGTTACTGAAATGAAAAGATGGCAGGTTTTTTTAATATACGTCTCTCCATGACTCTCCTTCCTCCCCCATGTTTGAGATCACTACTTCTAAATGCAGATACCCACCTAGCTCAATATATGCCTTGCGTCACATGGTGTGAACCAAATTCAGTTTAGGACTCACGATGACCCTGTTCAAACGGCAGAGAAATAACAGAAAAAACTACTTATCATAATACCACCTCGCAAATCTTGTAGTTACTATGATGCGGAAGTATGGACAGTATTACTTCATACCACCCAGAGAAAGATTCATTTAGCAATCTTGTAACTCAGTAATGATGTGTTCATATGTATGATATCCAGTGGACAACCAATGATAGGTAAGCTGCTTAACGTGGAGGCTGACAAGCTTCAGAGAAATGCCTCGGATTATTTTCCATATAAAGATTACAGCACACTTCAAGGGTCTCGAGAACCCAAAACGAACACACAGGGAGCACAGAATAATTCCCCCCGATTTGTCGATAGCACCAAAATCCACGTAGCGGGTAGTGCGGACCCGCAAGTAATCCAATTTGCCGTTAGATAAGCGCACAAGTAAACCGTTGGTGCAAGCACCCTTACTTCACCAAAGTCTCACGGTGGAAGCAGCATCCATCGGAACGAACAGCAGTCCGGAATAATCTGCACCGCCATGACCGCGGAAGCAGGTTATATTACTTCTGGGTTGAATTCCGACCCGCGATGCAGTTCCTCTTCCGAAACTGAAGTAAAGGGTTGAATCATGGGAACTGTAGTTCGTATTTCCCCTGTGTTCAACGCTTCACTCGCGCTCCACCAGTCCTGTAGTAGGTGGAACAGTGAAACCACCCTGGCGATTCCGCACCAAGGTTCGACTGTCTTTAACTCTTCGTGTATCATTTTACTGTTCTCAAGTGCATTTAATGTACATTCCGCATTAGCCCTCGTTACGTGTGTAACATGAGGTTTGAGTGAGATGTGCCTAAGCATACAACAATACTCACTGACCCCTGCGCCTTGTCTAGTCCGCTAAAGGTAATGACAAATTTTGTCAGTTCTTTAAGGAAAGGTTGCCCAAAGAGGAGGCCTTGGGCCAGGGGGCCGGCCTCA
Source organism: Calotriton arnoldi (assembly GCA_963921515.1). Lineage (NCBI taxonomy): Eukaryota > Metazoa > Chordata > Amphibia > Caudata > Salamandridae > Calotriton > Calotriton arnoldi. The sequence continues at coordinate 194,690 of CAWUFW010018452.1, read as the reverse complement.
GAAGTGGACAGTTCAGCAAGTATGGGATCCAATTTCATAAGGATAGACCGCCTCCTCTCACTGGACATGGCGCAGTTAGCGTTCCCTAGTTGGCATATGGCCCGTTGCGCCCATCCAATTAGTTCTTCAGGATCAATTGCCATGGCGGACTCCTTTATCCGGTTACCTAGCTCTAGAATTTTGGTCAAGGGGCCGGTCATGTCAAGGAGCTTGTCCTGGCAAGAGTGCCAGGCTCTATCTATCCCTTTCTTAGGGTCTTTGGAATATTTTTTAAGGTAGGTAACTATCGTGGGGTCTACTTCTGGGGTGTCAGCTACCTTACCTTGAAGGTCTGGTCTGGGACATTCTGAGCGCAATCTAGCGCGAACCTCTTTATCAAAGGCTTGGCGCAGTTGATCCTGTACATATTTGGCCACTTCTTGATCTGGCAGCCAGGCTATAGACGTGGGGTGAACAATTTCTGTTGGCTCGAAGGTGAGTAACTTTGGTTGTGTGGGGGAATCCACATGGCGCTCTTCCTGTGAGCGTTTGATGGGTCTGGGGGCATCTTCCTGGTCCGAGCTCTGGTGAGAAGAGGAAACCTCATCGTCCTCTTGGACTGGGTCAGGGACCATAGCCTCCGAAGAGGCTCTATAGTCATGCTTTGTAGTCAAGCTACTGGCCAATTTGACAAGATCCGCAGCATGAGGTCCCTTGGGGGACTTCCCCTTGGGTCTGGCCCGCAATGGATGGGTAGGTAGCCATCCTTGTTGTTCTGCATAGCCACACAGGTGGCGCTTCAAGGGTTCAATCACCCGAATCAAGGCCCTATTAACTGAATGCTGCACCCCCACGTCCAATGCATTCACTAGGTCTTGCTCCAGGGACCTAGTGGGTTCCTCATAGAAATATTCCTCCTCATAAAATCCTGCCATCTTGTTTAAAGGAATGCAGTAAGACTGTCAAGAAAAAACCAAGGGCCACCTCTATAGGCTTAAGGTCAGTACACCCAAATCAGGAGCAATAGAGGGGGAGTAGAACCAGCCCCAGGCAAGCCAAATACAGAAGACTGTATATAGAACAAATATGTGCTGGAGGGAGAGTTTGCCAGCTACTCTAGGCAGAGCCTATGCCTTATTATGCATCCCTTGCATGGTAATAGCTGCCGGCTGTCAAGGGAACTGCCTCGAGGATATGCGATGATCGGAGCAGTTATACGCAGCTCCCCGCATTCGTTAAAGACTCCCGAGAACCGAAGGCAAACAAAGATGGCCACCGCGCATTCGCGGTGCCACTCAGTCGAGGAATCTAGAAAGAGGACCGCACGTCCATTAGATGCACATCCTCGCTCCCATTCTCCAGCTCCACACTTCAAAGGACACGGGCGCAGGTCACCCAGTCGGGAGGCAAAGCACTCCCAGAACACAGGAAAGGAGGCACCGACTGAGCTAGATCAAAAACCAAAACTCGCTCGGCGGCGCAACGATTTTCACAGCTCTAATCAATAGACACAAAAGCCGAACAAAAGCCTGCACAGTAAAAGAAACTAGACAGCGCGAGTCGCGCAAGGTACCATTAACACCTGTTTAATATCAGACTAGCCATAAATACATAGTCAATCTCCTAATAAAGGATAAGAATGGAAGTGTACTTAACTGATGCGAAGCAGCAAAGAAAGAGGACACTGAGATGCTGTGTGGGGCTTTTATAGGGCAGTGCCTCTATGGTTAGTCATGTGATACTAGGGTCTCATGGGAAATGTAGTAATGTTGAAACTTTATTGTAATTGGCTGCTGTTGATGAGTAGTAAAGAAAAGAGAAGCATAATCCTCGCCTCCGTTCCTGACATAGAATGAAACATTTCCTAGCTAACAAGAAGGAACGTTTCAATTCTATTAAGGACTAGGAGGCGAGGTTTATGCATTTCTTTCTTCACGTTATTTGCAAAGCAGTATTTAAAGAACATTAAACAAAAAACCCAGTAATACATTACAGACTACACATTCCATGAACCATAGGGGAGCAGTCTCCATGGTAACCATTGTCCAATCATGTCACAGCCCATAGCATAAAATCATGTGACGTCTCTTCTACTTCCTCTTCTTCACTGGATGATGTTAAGCTGGAATTGCCGACCTATTCGAACTTTTGGTTATTTCCTACAATACAGAGAGAGTCCCGTTACCAAATTCTTCAGTATACTGGAATGTCAACACTATTCATAAAATCCATTCAGAGTGCAATATTTCAACTGTATAAAACTTCAATGACATTAATATTTCAGCAGACATTAGCGTGGAAGTATAGTACTTACTGGTAACGAATCATCCTGGGTGGGTGGGCTAATCCTCGCCTCCTAGTCCTTAATAGAATTGAAACTTTCCTTCTCGTTAGCTAGGAAATTTTTCATTCTATGTCAGGAGGGAGGCGAGGATTATGCATTCTCAAAGCTTACTTACTACCAGAGATGCCGCCTCCGAAATGGGCTTGAAGTAGAATCTCTTAAAGGTAGAATCAGACGGCCAATCAGCCGCATTCATAATATCTTCCAGCCTACCACCTACTTGAATGGCTTTTCATGCCATAGCTCCTCTTGTGGAATGTGCCCTGAATTTACTCACATCCACACCTGCCTCTGACATGATCCATCGTACCCACCTGGCAATAGAAGGAGACAAAACCGCTTTGAAAGATTTCTGCATGGCAATAAGGAGTTGCCTTTCCCCAGGGGGGCGAAGCTCCGAGGTCATATCCTCATATGCCTTAATGCACCTCACCACACACAACTTAGGATGCTCCGGAAAGGAAGGATAAGATACCGACCTGGTATTGGTCTTTGTCCTCCTTGATATAGTAAAGGCGACCCCTTCCGGGGTAAAAACTCTCACTGAGATGTCCAGTGCTCTTACATCTAAAACCCGCTTACATGAAATGAGACATAGCAGGATGGCTAGTTTAGCAGACAGTTCCTTGCGAGACAGATATTGGTTATCCTGCCAGCCAAGAAGAAGTCTCAGCACTGTATTATTGTCCCAAAGGCCAGAATATCTAGGCTCTGGAGGCTTAGATAGGCGTATGCCTCGCATTAACTTACAAACCCAGGGATGTTCCCCTGCAGGTTTGCCATCAATCTCGCAATGCCCCGCTGAGATGGCAGAGCAAAAAGAATTAACTGTTCGATAGGCCAGACCAGCTTGGGTCAATTCCGCTAGGAAGTTTAGAATGTGAGTAACCTTTGCCCCCATGGGATCCACGTGTCTCTCCAGACACCAACGGTGCCATCGTCTCCAAGCCGAGCGATACCTCTTGACTGTACCTCTTGCCCATGCCTGTTGGATGAGGTATGCAGCGCCTGACGAAAGTTGTTCGTCCTTCCAGCGTCTCCTGAAATCCTCCATGCCATGAATTGCAAATGACCCTGAAAGACCAATGGATGAAGGCCGCCCTGGGGGTCCCTGAGAATTGAAGGGAATGAGGGCAGCTGTATCGGGAAATCCCACGACAGCTCCGTCAACGTTGGGAACCAGGCTTGGGCTCTCCAGATCGGCGTGATCAATACTAAGGAAGCTGCCTTGGGCCGCTTGGGCCGCTACTCTGGGTATCATCATGAATGGGGGAAACGCATAAGGGTACTCTTTCGACCAGTCCTGGAGAAAGGCATCCACTGCTGTGGCTTCCGGGTCTGGTCTCCAGCTCACAAATCGTGGAAGTTGATGGTTCACTCGTGAGGCAAAAAGGTCGAGATTGCAGGGGCCCATTCGGTCCATCAAGGCCAGGAAGAATGCACAATCTAGCTGCCAGTCGCTGTAGTCTGAGAAGTTCCTGGAGTTCCAATCCGCTACCATGTTCTGCAGGCCAGGAAGGTACTCCGCTGTTACTGAGATCTGCCTCTGGAGGCGATAGTGCCAAAAGTCCTTTGCCAGGTTGGATAAGGCCTTCGATCGAGGGCCGCCCAGGCGGTTGTTGTACTGGACCGCCAAGATGTTGTCCATCCTCAACAGGATGTAACAAGAGACTCTGTCCCTGGTGAGGGATTTCACCGCGAAGGATCCCGCCAGCATCTCCAGACAGTTGATGGGCAATTGTAACTCCTCCTCTGACCATCTGCCTCCCATCGAGACTCCCCCGCATCTGGCTCCCCAGCCCAATCTCAATCTGCTGGCATCCGGCTCTATCACCATATCAGGAGTCGATCCGAAGATCGCCCTTCCATTCCAGGCTGCCATGTGGTTGATCCCCCACTGGAGTTCCGTTCTGGCTTCCTCCGTCAGGGAGATGATTTCCGAGTAGGTTAGACCCCTCCGAAGATGCTGAGCTTTCAGTCTCTGGAGGGCCCTGTAGTGTAATGGGCCCGGGAAAATGGCCTGAATAGAAGAGGAGAGAAGGCCCACTATCCTGGCCAGCTGTCATAGCGAGATTCTGTCCCTTTGGAGGACTTGCGAGTGTTCCTTCCGTATCTTGGTCACCTTTGAAGTTGGCAAGCTCAGGGAAGCTGAGACTGAATCTATGAGAAATCCAAGGAAGATCATCTGCTACGTAGGGGGCAGTTCCGACTTTTGCTCGTTGATGACAAAGCCCAGATCCTGGAGCAATGCAATAGTCATGTTCACGTTGCGGGTAAGATGCACCAAAGACTGATCCATAATTAGGATGTCGTCCGGGTAGATGATCATTCTCACCCCCCTCTCGCGGAGCATTTCCACCACTGGGCGCAGCAGCTTCGTGAAGCACCATGGGGCTGAAGAGAGGCCAAAGGGCAGAGCTCGAAACTTGAAGATTTGAGCTTACCAAGTGAACTGGAGAAATCTCCGGTGAGGAGGGAAGATGGGTACTGCTAGGTAAGCGTCCTTCAGGTCTAGTCGGACCATCCAATCCCCTGACAGGAGGATGTCCCGAAGCAGGTGTATCCCCTCCATCTTGAAGTGGCGATAGACCAGCCACTCGTTGAATTCTTTTAAATTGATGACTGGTCAGAAGCCCATGTCCTTCTTCTGGACTAGGAAGAGGTTGCTTAGAAACCCGTGTGGGTGGAGTACTGACCTGCAAATAGCTACTTTCTTCAGGAGTTCCGAAATCTCGGCCTCTATCAGACACTCTTCCTCTGCTGAAAAAACTAAGGATCTGGGGCGTACCTCCTGAATAGGGGCACCGTAGAACTCTGTGTGGAAGCCCCTTACAGTCTGCAATACCCAAGGGTCTGTTGTGATCCTTCCCCAGTTGTGAGCAAAGTGTAGGAGCCTCCCTCCTAGATCTTGTGGGGAAGAAAGGGTAATCTTTATCAGAGGGTCCCCCTGGAGCATTGGCGTCTCCTCTGTTGTTTCGTCCGTTCTCTCTGCCGGAACCTCTTCTGGGATAGAAGGTTCCTTGGCTGCCATCGTTCCAGCCATTATTCCTCCATTGCTGACCTCTGTTGGAGGGGCCTTGCTGATAGATGCGTCCGGAGGAGCAACCCCTGCCACTTCCAGCCCCGGCAAAAACCTGCCCTGGAAAAATCTTTTTGATGGAGGCCCAGGCCTTATCCAGGGTGGAAAAGGTGGTGACAAACTTGTTAAGCTCCTTAACAAAAGGCTCGCCAAAGAGCTTACCCTGTGCTATTGGCCCCACCTCAGAGGTTGCTAGGTCTCCTAGTTTGGGGTCAATCTTTATAAGGAGAGACCTTCTTCTCTCCGCTGCCAGGAGACAGTTCACATTGCCGAGGAGGCGTATCGCTCTTTGTGCCCAACCAGCAACTATGTCCATAGACAAAGGGGATCCAGAAGCTTTTGATTGTTCCGCCAGTTGGATAATTTGGGTGAAGGGGCCCACTACGTCCAGGAGTTTGTCCTGGCAATTTCTCCGGGACCTATCTATTCCCTTTTTGGGATCTCTCATGTATTTTGGAAAAAAAGGTACATAGTTTTTCATCTATCTTTGGCGTGTTTGCCACTTTACGCTTAAGCGAAGGCCTGGGTCATTCCCCACTCAGCCTAGTTCTGACTTCCTTCTCTACGGGTTGATGGATTTTCCCCGCCACATACTCTGCCACTTTGGCATCAAGGATCCACTCTGCCGACCTAGGATGGTGTATCTGTGTAGGGTCGAACATATCTGTGTGGCCCGCGTCTCTCTCTAGGGACTCAGAGGAGTGGGAACACGGACGCCAGGGTGACCCGAGTCCTTATTTTCGTCGGAGGAGATATCCCTCTCCGATACACCCGCCCCCTTAAAGGGAAATCCACCATCGGGGTCAGAATTTGGAACGACCGTGTCGCAGTTTTCTCCGGGCTCATGTTCCTCCAGGCAGGGTACGTGTTTTAGCGTTCGCGCATCTTTTAGGAAGGTTTCCCTGAGTTTGTCAAATCCTTACAAGTGCCCCGCATCACGCCTCGTGGCCCTTTTATTCCCCATCTGGGAGTCACTAGGTCCCACCTCCGCCTGGTTAGGGTCACTGAACACCCCCGGGATGCTTCTTGCCAGCCTATCCACCTGATCCCTAAGGGGAGCCAGCGCCCTAGAAATAGCCTGTGACAGGGCCTGGTCTACCGCAGGTGGAAGGCGTTGGGGGTGCCATTCCTCTTCAACCTCCTGGAATGAGAAATAAACATGGTCCCCAGATGAGGACATTTTAAATTTGAGGTTGTGAGCACAAAGAAAAAACGTCCTTTAGATTTTATCAGGCAGCCCCATCACCGGTGCTCAAACAGCTGAGCTGATATTATTTGGGAAAAAGGTCAAAAATGTGCTAGCTGCTAATATGGCAATCACCACCAGGTGGCACTGCTGTCACTCAATCGTGACCGTGTGGGGAGAAATCATTGCGTTGCGGTGTCAGTGCGGCGTGGGTTGGTTAGGGATAGGACCGGCCACAGGCTCAGTAGTCCTAATCCCCAAGCGTGCACAGAGTGCCGGCGAGAGCGATCGACGGAGCTGCTTCGTTTGGGCTCTACGTGCCTCACAGAATCCCCACAGCAGCGTACTTGCGCTAATCTCCTTCAGCCCAGTCCGGTGGTGCCGCTGCGGTCCTTGCGCGACTCCTGCGCTACCTCTCAGGGACATGGCCCCTCCTGGGAGCGAGGTCGCGTAAGCAGCCCAATTGGGCTACATACGCGTAACCTCTCGGGAGCCTGCACGCGTCGGTGCACGCGAGGCAGACTCCCAACACGACACTGAATGACCCCTCTCCCCAGGATAGCAGATTAGAGGGATTAAGTCCTCGCAGGATTGTGCCGGTACCGGGTCTCATCTAATTTGCATACTGGGCATTTGACTGTTTATTGAATCCTTTTGCCTATACATTGAAGGGATCAATACTAATTTTTGGAACTTCCTGGCTGTTCTCTTAGGCGGACTGGGCCCTGAGCCCCCCCATAAGTCCTATTGAGATAGCCTTGTGGTACCTTTGGCCTCCCTGCACCAGCTTTTGCTCCCTTCCAATGCCCTGTTTACAAGCAGATCAGGGATGTAAAATTTTGGCTTACCTCTGGGGAATTTCGACAGGGATATATAGACTCTATCCCCCCAAATATGTCTGACTACGAGGTCTGTGAACAGGACCTCGCTGCTTATGGTCCAGAAGAAGATGAGGACTACTATTATGACGAGAATATGGAATCCCTCATTGATAAAACCATGGATAAGAAATTAGATAAAGCCCTGTCGTCAGCCCTCCTACCTATATCTCAACGCCTTGACAAACTGGTTGGTGGTTGTGAGAAGTTGGCCTGGTATATGCTGTCCACTAATTATAGTGGGCACCTTGCACCAGTCCAAACAACCCCTTATTGGAGATAGGTTAAAGACAACCTTTATTGAAAGCTATCCTAGTGGTAGCTATGGAGAGCAGCCTTCAGGCTAAGTCTCGGAGGAATATAAAGCAGCTTGTTTTACCAGCCTATAATCTCTTGAGTACACACAAATGACCCTGCACCCAAAAACTCCAATGATCTATTAATAATAATCGTACTTGTACATCATATCAAGAAAGCAAAACAAAATATAATACAAAAAGCTTCCCAAATGAAAAGACCAGACAGTAATGTTTTTGATTGTAGAAAACGTTGTCCCTTTATTCCAAAAGCTTCATTCTTTAAAATGCACGACACAGTTGATAGCCAACGCGTTTCGTCCCACATGGGACTTCTTCAGGGCTAAAAGCAATTACAAAACACTATTTACAATATGAACAGTTAAAAACACACAATACTTAAGAATCAGACATTTCATTATCATAGCAAGAATCTCACTACTACTTGTCATCATGAAAAGTTTTACATACATCATTATTCTAAGTCAAACTTTGGGAAGCCAGTCTGAACTATACAAAATGATAAATACTTTTTAAGAAAGGGAGGAGAGCAAAGCAACAAATTTTATCATTATGTTCCCAACAGAACTCTACCTAATGTTCACAATGTCACCTAATTATAATCCTTCTAAACAAGCATAATACATGAATCAGACCACTTAATCCTATACAGTGTCTCTGGTGTAATAAATATGCTTATGAGATCCAATGTACATTTTATGCACAAGTAAAACGGTATAACCACATTTTTGATATTCACATCATGCCTGCTAAGATACACATATTATATCTACTCATAGTGCCCAGGTCTTATCTAGATCAGTTAATGGAATCCTATTTATGATTCATACCACAAAGACTTCTGTGATTGCTGTATTTATTTAGAAGCTGAGATGTGCCGTTTGGATCAAAAGGTAAACAGTGCGGTCTATCTGTAGGTGAAAAACAATGCAAGTACGCCTTTAATAATCAGCTAAGGCCCAAATCATCCAAAGAATAAATATTCTAATAATTGTTATTTGTTTTTATGAGAGTCTGTTATTATGAAATTGTCAATTATTACCTGATGTTACTATTATATCTTTACATGTACACAGCATCCATTAGTCATCATATGGTCAATCAGCTCGATATAATGATTTCTGTAAAAAACATTGAAAGACTCGGAATAGGATCAGGATCAGTTACCTATTTTCGCTAAACAATAATATTGTAAAACATAATCGAACTATCATTACGACCACAGATATAAACCGAGCCTATAATTTTACCCCTTGACTCAATGAGAGTAAGACACAAATGTTCATAAATATTAGAAGTGTGTCAAATAAGCCAGAGCACCCAATTCATATGTGTCTGACTGAAGATTAAATGTCTACATATTGCGCACCAATTGCTGTGCCCAGATACAAAACTCGTCCAAAATGGCTCAAGCTCAAATCATATTAGTGAATCACACAACGAGTCACATAGCAGCACAGAATAAACTGACAGCTACTACTCGCAGTTTATACAAAATGCCTCTGTATAGTATAGACGAGTGATTTGATTTAGGCACTAAGGCCGCCATCTTTAAATCTCATACATTGCAGATGTTACTGCACATATATTCCTATTGTAATAAGCAGAGACCCCATAAATTCCAGGCCACGCGCCTGCTGCACAGTCTGTAATGCGGCCAAATTAACTTAAATCCTAATATTTATTTACAAACCAGTTACAGTATCAGCAGGTTATTATCTCATTCAATTAGCTGAAATTACCAAAGTGCGGCCTATATCTGTGTACTCACCGGGATATTTATCTCCTCCGCGTGTATGCGAGCGTCAGATTCAATGAAAATTAGAAGAACCGAACAGCTCCACACAGCATTATTTATACCCAATCTCAACACCAAACACCTGAATCAGCCAAGCAAACGCGATACAGGCAGGTATTTCGGGTCACATGACATACCCCTAAAAAAGATGCGCCATCTTGAGACGTAAAAGTATCCACCTTTCTAGTCAGGATCAACTATTGACTAGTCAATATCACAATACACAAAACTGTTCCATGGAGTTCCCGTTATCTAATTGTGTTTAACGTATTGCTGCGAGCGTTATTTATACCCGATCTCAACAACAGACACCTAGATTAGCCAAGAAAACGCGGTACAGGCAAACATTACGGGTCACATGACATGCCCATAAAGAGAGTGCGCCATCTTAAAACGTGAAATATCCACCTTTCTAGTCAGGATCAACTATTACCTGATCAATAACACTATACACAAAACGGTCCTATAGTGTCCCTTTATGTAACTGTGTTAAACGCATTGCTGCGAGCGTTATTTATACCCAATCTTAACACCAAACACCTAAATCAGTTAAGAGGGCGCGGTACAGGCCGGTATAGCAAATCACATAATGTGCCCTTAAAATGAGTGCGCCATCTTAAAACATGAGAATATCGGCCTTTCTAATCAGGATCCACTATTGCCTGATCAATCTCACAAAGCGCAATACCGGCAAATATTTCGAGTCACATAAATTATCCAATGAAAGGGTGCGCCATCGTAAAGCATGAAAATGTCTGCCTAACAGGTCGAAATTAACTGCTACATAATCAGTAGCAATACGTATAAAACAGTCCTAAGGGATTCCCTTTATACAACTTAATCATACAAAATGCCGCTTAACACAGTCCAATGTAATATTACGTTGTATATTTACCGATATTACCAAAATGCACAACACAGATCACATGACTTTCCAAAAAAATGCACACGCCATCTTCGAGTGTGAGAATCACCATCTTATTTACATAGGGCATTTGATCCAATAGTGGTGGTTTTTGTACTGCCTTGTGGGGTGCATGTGGATCACATCCCAGACCCATTGCACCGATTTGTCGTGGATACTTAGAGGCTACTATACGTAGTAACGTTTGGTGCTGGATCTTCTTGCTCTGATCCTTTCTTGTCTTTGTATATATAATCTCTTGAGTGACCAAATGAAAGAGGACCACACCAGGTATATATATAAAATATATGTATTTAGTCTTAAACACACCCCTCTAGTCTCTTTATGAGGCTAGAGTTCGAAGTACATAAGTTACAAGTCAGTTATCAACAGTAATAGCACAAATACACGTTTGAGCCCTAGGGGCGTACCAAACCATATACCAATAAAGTGGTATAAGAACCACGACTGAGCTAGACACAAGGCCTAGAGCCTGTAGAAGTGCTTGGCCCTCAAGGAACCACCCAAGGTAGTGACACAGGGGACCCACGGGGGACGCGTGCAGTGTGAGAACACAGCCGCGAGCCGCTGTTGACTTCTATGGGGAATGTCGCGGTTGGAGTTTTAAAGAAAAAGGACACTTGGAGGAGGACTTGGAGCAAACCCCTTTAGAACTAGGTTGTTCTAGAGTCTATACCCACGGGAGCACCGGAGTACTCGAGTTACCTCACCTAGGGAAGCCGGGTGCATAGGTGTCTTTCGGGGTCGGGTTTCGTCGTCGTTTTCAATGGCGATCTGCTGCAAAGTGCTGCTGGCGACCAAGTCGAAAGTGTTCGGGTGGATCCAAGGGTGGATCGAAGATCTGAAGAACCTGAAAGCAGAGGGGACAGAGTCTGGGTCACTAGCCAGTGACCAGGAAGCCGATGAGCAGATGCCCACCGATGTCGGGTGCTTCAGGTAGGTTGACGGTCGTCTTGACTCTTCAGCCACGAGGTCCAGGAGGCGTCGACGACAACCAGGAGCTGGATTCGAGCTGTCCCACGACGTCTGTCGATTGCAGGGGTGTCGGCGACTGGATTGGACCCAACAAGCCTTGGCAACGGCAAATCTCGTAGAAATAAAGAAAGGACGTAGATGCAGACCAGCAAGGTCTGGGGGACTCACCCAGCGAGGGTAAGTCAGGGCACGTCTGGAGCAACCAGGAAAGCCCAAGCAGAAGAAGAGTTGCCTTCGGGAGGGCCCACTAGCCAACGGACTAGCGACCGCGAAGGAGCCTCGAGTGGACGCACTTGGAGCTGGCTCACAGGACACTCGTGGAGTGGAGGACAGTGATCTTCGGTGCAGTCGGTGCTGGAGGCGGGGGCTACTCGGAGCCCAAAGCACAACTTCGAGGGAGACCAAGAAGAGGATGCACTTGCAAAAATACTCGGTGTCCAGGGGTCACGGTTCCACGTTACCCACGACAGCTGCGGGCCTCAGCTTTGCTGGGGACTCAGGGCAGCCTCTGGGAAGTCTGGAAATCCACCTCTGGTGATGCAAAGACTTCGGCGTCCGGCGGGAGCTTCAGCGATGCAGACCGGACAATTGCTTCTTAGGTGCCTGCCAAGCAGGGGAGTCACTCCTTGACCCCAAGGGAGATTCTTCAGTCCTCTAATCTTCAAGTAGAGCGTCGAAGGTCCAGGATTCAGTGTCAAAGTTTCGTCCAGGGTAATCTAAAGTCCTAAGGACTGGGGTCCCATACTTATACTAAGTTAGGGGGTTGGACATACTCTGGGGACCCACCTAAGGGAGGGTCAGGGAAGAGGGGTGGTTACACCCATTCCCTTTGTCCAGTTTCGCGCCAGAGCAGGGGCAGGTAGCCCCTGCAACCGGTTTGAACTGGCATATGGACAGGGACACCAAATGTGCCCCCAGTGCAGGACTTCAAAGCACCAGAGGGTGCTCCCGCCCAGCCCCAATACACACTATCCTGTCTGGGGAGGTGGTTACACCTCCCTGCGACAGGAAACCTATTGTCCAGGCCTCCCCTGCCGGAGTTTCAGTCAGCAGCAGGAGGCCAGACCCGTGTCTGTGGCAGCGGCATCCATTTTGTGATGCCAGGGCTCTGGAAAGAAGTTACCGGGTAGCCCGGTGTGTACATGTTTCTCCCTCTAGAAGGGTGGAATGCTACCCCCGCCGCCAGGACTGGCGGGGGAGGTAGTATTCCAAGATGTTTGACACCAAACACGACATGTTTTGGTGCAGCCAGTCCAAAGTTAGCATTGTACCGCGAGGATATAATGCACTTAAGAGTATATGGTCAGGCTGTACCACAAACAGCATCAGAGGAGGGACTCCGAACGCTGTAGAGGGGCTCTGCTCATGCAGGGGCACCCTCTCACATAAAAACCAAGCACTCTGCCTTCAGGATTGGTAAGGCCTGCCATAGGAGTGACTTATAGGTTTATATGTGTGTGCAATGGTAGTGATATAGGTAGCCCATACCGCTGAAAGGGGTGCATGCACCACCTTACCCAGGCTGCAGTAGCAGACCTGTGGTGTCATTTTGGATGGCCTTCCAGGGGTGGCACAATACATGCTGCAGCCCCTGGTAGGCCTCTGAGGTACCTATGCCCTGGGTACATAGTATACCATATACTAGGGACTTATAAGGGCACTCCAGATTCCAATCAGAGATGTACCTAAGGTACATGGAAACCATTTTATAGAGGAAGCAGATAGACTGGGGCCCTGAATAGCAGGATCCCAGTCCAACTAAGTCATAAACCAGCAAAACACCTGGAAAAAAGTGGGGGCAACCATATAGTCAGATTCCACCTTCCTACAGTGGTGGCCCATCTACCCCCCTTCTATTCCCCATACAATCCCCCCCTCTGATCCCTCCGCCCCTGCTTGGCCTCATGTAAAGATTTATACCAAAGTTACTCAAAAGGCCAAGGATCATGATTACAGTGTCGACCCACTGGCCCCCTCGCCACCTCCTCCCCCTTCAAACACCGCCCCACACCGACATGGACAAAGATACTGCTTCCTCACAGGAGTCCCGCCCTCGCAAGCGATCCAAAAAGCGCAAACGCTCCCTTTCCCCCACGACTCCATCTCTGTTCACCTTTGATCCTTCTAGCTTAGTGCACCCTAGATCCTCTGATTGGTCCCCGGCCCCGGCAGTGGCAGAATATATGCAGCTTAACATGCGCAAAAGCTTTGACAAAGAGGTCAGATCCCGCCTCCGGTCAGAATGCCCCCGGCCAGATCTCCCGAATAAGTCTGCCCTCACCCCGGACATAGATACTTCTATGCAAACCTTTCTGAAGAAGTACCATAAAGACCCCAAGAAAGGCATAGATAGAGCTCAGAGAGCCTGCCAGGATAAACTTCTAGATGCCTCCGGTCCGCTGGCTAAAATCCTGGAACTGGCCCTTCAGGCCCAAGAGATGGGTGCAGCAATCCACCCTGAAGTCCTAGCTGGATGGACTCAAAGAGCAATTTGCTTCCTAGGCAACGCAAATTGCATCCTTTCCTCCGAGAGGCGTAAGTCTGTTCTCCTGAGAATTGACCGGCAAATGGCGGAACTGGCCTCAGCAGAACCGGGTCCTTTAGCAGAAGGACAATTATTTGGAGACCGCTTTGTCAAGGACATTGCTAAATTTGTGAACACTTTCACCTCCCTGGATAAATCACAGTCTTCACTCAAAAGAGTATTCAATCCCCTCTCTGGTAGGGCTGGTCGTGGCAGAGGACACTCGACTGGCCGCTTCAACCAGCAAGGTCCTCAACGTGGATACAGTCCCAGACGCAGAGGTTACGCACAAGACCCAGCTCAGGCTGGATTCTACCCCACTAGTTCACAAGGATTCAGAGGCCGTTTCAACAGAGGTGTCAATAGAGGCTTCCAAAACAATGACGCCCAATCCTCAGGTAACAATTCCTCATTTTCTTCCTTCAATTCCCTTGGGGGCAGATTGATGCATTTTGTACACAATTGGGCAAAGATCACATCAGACACATGGATCCTGAACACTGTTCAAGGGTATCAGATAGAATTGGCATTCCCACCGACTCAACATGCCCCCCCCGCCTCTCCATTTTTCCCAACAAGAAGAGTCTTTTATAGACTCCGAACTACTATATCTTTTGTCAAAGCAGGCTATTGCTGCGGGAACCCTTCTTCCACTGGGTTTTTGCAGCAACGTCTTCTTGGTTCAAAAGAAAGGAGGTGGTCAGAGACTAGTACTCAACCTCAGAGCATTCAACCCATTCGTGACCTACTGCCATTTCAAGATGGAAGGTATCCATCTTTTGAGTGATCTGCTGTTAGAAAAAGACTGGATGGTCCGGTTAGATCTAAACGATGCTTATCTGACAGTCCCGATCTATCCCCTGCATCAACGGTATCTCCAGTTTCAATGGAAGGGCCAATGATTTCGGTACTAATCCCTACCGTTCGGCCTCTCCTTAGCCCCTTGGGTGTTCACCAAATTATTGAAACCTGTGGTGACTCACCTGAGAGAAATGGGAGTTTGCATGATCGTCTATCTAGATGACATGCTTCTTTTGGCACAAGATCGTTCTTTGTTGATAATGCACCTGCAGTGGACAGTGTCTCTCCTACAAGATCTAGGTTTTGTAATAAATCCCAAGAAGTCCATGACGACTCCCTCTCAGCAAGTGGACTTCTTGGGATTTCAGATCAACTCCAGGACAGCTCAGTTACTTCTCCCTCCAGCCAAAATAAAGTCCATCAAGAGAGAAATCAAAGTGACACTTTCGAAACAGATGGTTTCTTTGAGATCCCTGGCGAGGATTGTGGGCCTGCTGGCTTCCTCTATTCAGGCGATTTTCTCTGGTCCTCTCCATTACAGAGCATTACAATGCCTGAAAATTCATTATCTACAACAGAATTTCAGCTACGATAACATGATTGAGCTGACACTTGAAGCACAAGAAGAACTTCGATGGTGGCTGAAGCATGGAATGGCAAGGCCATTTTCGAAGTGTCTCCCGATGTAGTCATTGAATCAGACGCCAGTCGCTGGGGCGCAAGGTGCGGAGAATTTGCGACCGGCAGTCGCTGGTCAGCAGAAGAACTGAAACTACATATCAACTGTCTAGAGCTGTTGGCGTGTTCTTTTTGCCGTCAAGTCGATCTCTCTAATAAAGAGCAATTGTTGCATCCTTTTATGGATGGACAATGTGTCAGCGGTTCGATACATAAATCACCTAGGAGGTACGAGATCTCATCTCTGGCACTTCTGTCTAGCGCAGAAGGTCACTGATCTGGTGGAATACATCCCCGGCAAGGACAATCTAGTGGCGGATTGGAATTCCATTTTCCTGAAAGACTACAGCGACTGTAAACTCTATCCTTCCCTGTTTCAGGAGATCATGAGTATTCGAGGCCCATGCCTAGTGGATCTGTTTGCCTCTCGTCTGAACGCTCAGCTTCCCCGGCTGGAGACCGGACCCGATGGCATTGGGAACGGACGCTTTTCTTCATCCTTGGGGATCCCAGACGAACTACGCCTTTCCCCCCTTTGCAATGATTCCGAGAGTTGCGGCCCAAGTACGCCGCCAATCAGCATCGTTGGTCTTAGTCACACCCCTATGGAAGACACAATCGTGGTTTCCGACTCTCTTGGAATTGTCAGTAGATCTGCCCATTCGACTTCCTGTATTTCCTCAGTTGCTCCTGGACCCAGTCAAGTCTCCCAATCCGCTGGTTCTGCAGGACCAACTGATGCTCATGGTTTGGAAGCTCTCAGGAGACATGAACATATTGCAGGCCTTTCATCAGCAGCTGCCGAGTTTATACAACAGGCTTGGGCTCCTTCTACCCGTAAATGATATTCTGCTGCATGGAAACGTTGGGTGGGTTGGTCCCTTCAACGGGAGGTGGATCTAGTGGGATCCGATTTGAAAGATGTCTTGAACTTTCTCTCAGAGTGTGCAATATCCGGATTATGTTACAGGTCAGTAAACAACTTTAGATCTGCATTGTCAGCTGGGCATAAACACATAGATGGAAAACCAGTAGGTGTTCATCTGGTTGTATGCAAACTACTGAAGGGTATAAGGGGCACTCGACCTCCGAGACCCAGATACAATACTTTATGGGATGTTTCTAATGTGGTATCTTTATTGGAATCTTTGCCAGAGAATAAAGGCTTATCATTAAAACAGCTTTCAGCTAATCTTACCATGCTTTTGTGTCTCATTTCTTGCTGACGAATCTCAGATGTACGTGCAATAGACCTAGCAGGTAGGTTATTTTCTCCACATGGTGTATTGTTTATTATATCCAGAAGAACTAAGACTATGTCACGTTCCGTTGAGAACCCTGCCTTTCCTCACAATGACAAGTTCTGTGTGGTTAAATGTCTAAAAAATTATTAAGAACCTACTTTGCCTCACAGAACCGAACCCTTGGGACCTTTATTTTTGTCACCTTGGAAACCTTTCCGCCCTGTATCGGCGGCTACATTAGCTCGTTGGGTTCGATGGGTCATGTCTGAAGCCGGTATAGATATATCTGTTTATGGTGCTCATTCCACTAGAGGTGTGATGGCGTCTAAAGCCTTTGTCATGGGATCCAGATTAGAAGATATTCTTAAGGAAGCTGACTGGTCATCTGACTCTATGTTTAAAATATTCTATTACAAACCAATTGTACATGCTTCATCTGTTGTTGTCGGTCAGCTTTGAACCAGCATAATCTGAGCCTCCGGTCCTGCCATAGAATAGAAAATGTTTCAGCATATGCAACAAGAATTTTAGATTCTATTAAGGGCACGGAGGCGAGGATTATCCCACCTGTTGGGACAGGTAAGAGTTGTATCTCAACTGCCGTGATGTCATATGATTGAGTTTGATATGATTGTTTTCCCTCCCCTGATCTGCTTAAGTCCATAGATTTGGTATTTAAACTTGTTTCTGATTTTAGGGACAGATTCCAAGCAGAATTGTATTCTGGAGTCTTCCTTTCCGGTTGGCAGTCTCTACGCCAGTTCATGGATAAAGTTGTCTCTTCCGAGACCCCATTATTTGGAGTTTGCTCTCCGTTGAGAGCTGGAACTGTATCCTGTTTTGGAGTGCACTAGAAAGAGACTGCTTGTTGCAAAGAAAGAGGCAGTAAGATGGTGCCTCACTATTTTGTAGACATTGGACTGTTCCAATTGGTGATTTATGGAGGCGTGGTTCAAACCCTCATGGGATTTGTAGTATTAAAATGTTTTACTGTTTTTTGATTTGCTGCTGTAAAAATGAGTAGTAAAGATTGAGAAGCATAACCCTCGCCTCCGTGTCCTTAATAGAATCTAAAATTCTTGTTGCATATGAAGGAAAATTTTCTATCCTCGCCTCCGTCCTGACATAATATCACCTCCTGGGCAGAGTGCTTTCCTCTGCATGCGCAGTAGGACATTCCCACACTTTAGTAGCGATCATGCGCAGTAAGACACGACAGCACTTATCTCCTGGGCTTGCCCAATAACACACAGGGCATGTGTAGTAGGATAATAAAGCCTCAGTAGACGCTTCAGAGTTTGTCATACGCAGTAAGACATCCCTACATTTATTGTTTGAACATGAACAGTAGGACACGTGTTGTGTTGACAAGTTGTCCTTGTTTCTTTAAGGGCAACTTTTCATTATCTCGTGCTTGGGCTCGGGCGCTGTTGCCCTTCAAAGTTGGTTCCATGTTCTGGCGTTCTCGTCTGCCCTGCTCTAACTGTACAGTTGGGCAGTTGCGACGAGAGCACCAGGAGGAGCGGTTGTGGGTTTTCTACTTCGACACGAAATTGCATAATAAACTACTTTGGTCAACTACGGTGTCTACAGGATCTCTCTTTCAACATATGGCGACAAGAATGGCAAAATGAACGGAAGATAAACCCACCAACCGACTCAATGTCATCCTTTTTCCAGCTTTTCTTGCTGACCACTCCTTCGGACTCCGCGTCTGCTCTGGCTTTTCAACCTGCGGCTTGATCGCGCTCCGCTCCACTTCTGACGACGCGATGACTTCATCACGTGATCGCTGGAGGAGGAACTTTCGGTATTTTGGGATTAGGGGGAGGTGTTTGGCTTCGCTTACCAGCAACTACTTTCACTGTTGCTTAGCAACGTGAGCCCGAGCCTCCTGATTCACGCGCTCCTTCCACCCCTCTCAGGCAGCACGAGTGCAAGCGCTCAGGCTCACGCGCTTTGCACTCCTTCAATCCGAATTTCACTACGGATCGGGTAAGCTTAGCCTGTACTTCGGTGACAGGCACACCTTATTGCTCCATATTTGTTTAATCTGCCTGCACATTCAGTGACAGGCACACTGTTATTCTCTATGGTAATTGAACCTGCCTGCACACTCAGTGACAGGCACACTGTTAATTTGAATTTGCTCATTTTACTTGCCTGCACTCTCGTGATAGGCACACCTCTCATTTTCTGTCATTTTTAGCAACCCAGCTCATTTTAAACTCTTTTGGGCATTTTCCTTAGAGCATCATTTTTAAGTGCATAACCTTTTGGAAGTAACATGGCATCCAATAACCAATTACTTAACATGTCACATTTTCTTACTGCTCTTGGGAAACCAGTCATGCGTTGGAAACACTGGTTTAATTCATTTGAGAATTATTTAGTTGCAAATGATGCCACAGAATTTAATGTTAAAAGAAAGTTTGCCCTTTTGTACGGTCATCTGGGATATGAAGGACAACAAGTTTTTAACAATCTACCACAAGTACAACCACCAGCAGGAGCACAAGAGGGTTGGAATGTGTACTAAGAGGCTATAGCTAGGTTCACAAAAAAAAATTCAGAGCAACCTAGTGTCTTGTTTGAACGGTTTAATTTTATGAGAAGAAAACAGAATATTGATGAATCTGTAGAGGACTACATTTCTGCATTAAGGCTGTTAGCCTCCACTTGCAATTTTGGTGGTGTTCTAGACACCTGCATAAGAGACCAATTTGTTTACAGGTGTTCTTCGAAAAAAATCCAGGAAAGGCTTTTAGGCTGCAGAGACCCTACCTTGCCTGAGACGATTGAAATTGCAAAAGGTATAGAAAGATCAATAATCTCTTCAAAAGTAATATCTGCTGAAACAACTGTTAGCAGTACTCCTGTATCATCTATATCTGAAGAGAATGATCATGTTGCCCTAGTTGATGCCAGAAGCCAACATACCAGAGGTTCTTTTAAAAAATCAGCCACCATTTGTTATAGATGTGGTTCACGGATGCATATTGGCAACAACCCCAATTGTCCAGCTTCTAATAAACGGTGTACCAAATGTGGTAAGATGGGACATTTCATGTCAGTTTGCAGAAGCACAAAAAATAAAGTTAGAATCGGCTCAGTAGATGTCACTTCTGATACATGTGCCCGTGACTTGGCTAAAGTTGTACTAAATATTTCTTCTGATGAAACCTCTCAAGTCACAGTGAAAGGTCCCTGGTGCAAAGCCGTTGTGGCCTTAGAACCCCTAGAAATGATGGCTGACTCAGGAGCACCCATCACCATCATTTCGGATATTTTATTTGCAGAGAAATGGGGCAAGAAGGAATTGTCCAAAACTGACATTCACTCACAAGCTTTTGGTGAACAGGACATCGATATGCTGGGGTATTTTATCGACTCGTTGTCTTGCTTAGGAAAACAAATCATATCTAAAATCTATGTTGCAGTCAAAGGCAGGAATATCATAGGGTGGCAAGACCTAGCCAGACTGGGAATCATCTTAACCCCTTCGGTGCTTATGACGAGACCAGCTCGTCATGAGTCACAGTGGAGCTGTGCTCATGACGAGCTGGTCTCGTCATAACAGGTGCGCACCGCCCACGCGGGATTAATTCCCCACCTGTGCGGGAGAATTAATGAGTGGGCGAGTTTGTGACGAGACCAGCTTGTCATGAGCACAGCTCCACTGTGACTCATGACGAGCTGGTCTCGTCACGAGCACCGCGGTGCCGCACTCACCCCCCCGCCCCCCGCACCCGTGGGGGAATTACCCCCGCAGCGAAGGGGTTAATACCTGGTGCAGAGAATCCTATTGTTCTGGCTGAACATTCCATTTCATTTGTGGAGACTGATGTTGATGTGAATGTAAACAATGTTATCAACAAGTTTCAAAGGATTTTCAATGACAAAATTGTTAACATATCACGATTTGAGCACTGTATCAAACTTAAAGAGGATGCCATTCCTGAATGTTCACAAAGTGAGGTCTGTCCCTTTGAGTGTTAGGCCAGATTCCAAACTTCTTCTGAATAAACTGAGCAATGAAGGTGTCATTCAGTCAACTGATTCATCGGAATGGGTCAGTCCGGTCGTTATTGTTAAAAAAAAAAGACAGGAGAGATTTGTCTCTGTGTGGACTTAAGCACTCTCAACAAGAACATTGTTATTGACTGTCACCCCTTACCCAAAGTACAAGATCTCTTAGCAAATCTGGGAAGGGCTAAGATTTTCTCATTGCTAGACCTCAGATCCGCTTACCATCAAATACCACTTGCTGCAGAGAGTCAGGACCTTACCACTTTCATAACACCTTTTGGAGCCTTCAAATGTTTACGCATGCCTTTCGGTCTGGCCTTTGCAGCAAGTGTGTTTCAGAAATTCATGGACACCATTCTAAAAGACATCTGTGGTGTACAGGCATTTCAGGATGATGTGCTCATTTTTGCAGAAAGTGTGAGGGAACCCAATTTAATTTTGAGAAGGGTGTTGAAGGTATTTGAGAATATAGGCATCACACTCAGGAACGAGAAATACAAATTCATGGTGGTTCAACTTGACTATCTTTGTCATTGCATATCGAGTCAGGGCATTAGTCCAAAGATGTCTCTTATTTCTGCCATTTAAGATACTGCACCGCCTGCTAACAAAGACACACTTCGCTCTTTTCTTGGGTTGTGTGAATATTATTCACATTTCATACACTGCTACGCTTTGTTCAATCCTTACGGGACTTGTTACGCAAGGGCAAAACTTTTGTTTGGTCTGATGCGGTGCAGGAATCTTTTTCTGAGATTAAAAAGCTTATTACTTTTACAGCTGGACAACCAAGTTGTGTGACAATGGATGCAAGTCAATTAGGTTTAGGTGCCATTTTTTCTCAGTGGGTTGGTAAAAGAGAACAGACAATTGCTTTTGCATCACGCTCGTTGACCTCTCCTGAATTTAATTACAGCACCATCGAAAAAGAGGCACTTGCGTGTGCATGGGCAATTGAAAAATAAAATTCAAAACGTGTCTATGGGGCACTCATATCCAAGTTTTTACTGACCACAAACCACTCATTTACTTGCTTAATGGTAATGGTACCGGTAAGGCGCCGGCGAGACTAGTTCGCATTCTCCCAAAATTACAAGAATACAATTTCACCATTCATTACCTACCTGGTGGCAAAAATGCTTGCGCCGACTGTCTGTCTAGAATGCCCCTCAAAAATGATCCACTAGGTGAGGTGGAGGAAGAAGTGGAGTGTGTGGTGGCTCTCATTGAGGATGTTGTCGGCGAACAATCCTCTATTTCGAGAGAATCTTGGTTAACTGCTCTCAATAATGACGTTCTTCTTCAGCAGGTTATCAGTTATGTGAAACAAGGTTGGCCCCATGATAGGAATCTAGCATCTGGGCTAAAGGTATTTGCCCAAGTCTCTGATGAGTTATCTGTAGTGGAAGGATTTCAACTTCGCCATGAGTTACTGGTACCTCCCACTAGTCTTAAAGAGTTGTTATTTAAAAAAGGGCATGAAGACCATTTGGGAATCTCAGCCACCATTCGCAACTTGAAACAATTTTACTGGTGGCCAGGCCTTGATGCCCAGGTTAACAGATGGGTTTCTGATCGCAGCACATGCTTAATTTCTGATAAACACTGGAAAATAGCTGAACCTAATTTACACATGGTCCCTTTACCAGATGCACCATGTGACAAAGTTGCTGTTGATTGTGCTGGCCCTTTAGAGCTTCTTTCCAGCAGCAAGAGGCATTTTATGGTCCTTGTGGATTATCTGTCGAAGTGGGTTTATTTTGATTTAGTTCCTTCACCTGATACCACATCTGTCATCAAGTTCTTGAACAAAGTGTTTGAAACTGAAGGCCCACCCAAAGAACTGGTTATTGACAATGGCACTCAATTCAAATCTCACCAAATGTTACAGTTTGTGTAGGATCTAGGCATTAAACACCTCAAGGTGGCTTTGTACTCCCCAACCTCTAGTGGTTTAGTGGAACGGGTCAACAGATTTTTAAAAGAGGGCGTACAAGCTGCTCTGTCAGGTGGGTTACACGTTGAGAACTTCCTAAAACAGAAGATTTGGAATTACCACATCACACCTCATAGCATCACTGGGATATCTCCCTTTAAGTTATTACGGAACAGTCTTCCCAGTTGAAAAGTATGTCCCGCCTGGGTCAAAGATTTTTCCAATACTTCTTGCAATTTGCGGGATAACTTAGAGGCAATGAGGGATGAAGTGAGCAGAAAACATGAAGCCATTTCCACTTATTATGGCAAAAAGAATAATAGTAAAGATGTTCTAATTTCTGTAGGTGACTGGGTACTTATTAGAAATCCCAACAGGGTTAGGAAAGGAAAATCTAAATTTACTTTACCTGTTAAAGTTGTCAGGGTCCAGGGCTTTAAGTGGGCCGGGTCTGTCCGTGTCTGAGCACCGGCAGTTATTTTCAGGGGGCCTCGAAACGGGTCTCTATCAGGCTCTATTTTCGGGCCTCGCAGAGGTAGTCCGTTTTCTTTTTTTTTTTTCTTGAACTTCAGTGAGAGCATGCACATCGATGTGCACATGCTCATTTTGCTCACTACTGAGTAGTGGAGGTCAAGGCATGACGTCATGCCAGGTGAACCCCGTTGTAGGAGGACTCTGTGGCATGTTTTGAAGGGGGTGGTGGCTTCATTAAAACTCCCCCCAGTGAAGCCGCGATGCCTTCTGGGAGCAGTGCTTCTAGTACACTCAGCCTCACGTGAAGCCACCCTATACGGGAGGTGTCTGCCTGGGCATTTCCCGGGATGACGACACCGGTCTTGGGGTACTGGGGAGGGTGTATGGCGTTATCCATACATAGCCTTGCTGTAATAAGGAGGGGAGAGAGCAAGCCTGAGTGGGGAATTCCAAATCTGATGACACTCTGAGGAGTCCTAGAGCTGACGGCTTGTCAGAGCAGGAGGTACTGCTACACTAGTTACCTTTATTTAGACCATGTCCCTACTTGGATAGGCCACACCCCTTTAAGAGGTTTGCCCCGCCCCTTTTAGAGCACCCCCAGTTTTTTTTCCCCACTTAAAGCCCTGTCAGGGTCTCAAAAGGTGTGATTCTTTTGGAAGGCAGAGGGTGGTGGAACAGGAGGAGCCTGGTGAAAGTCACAAATGAACAAGCCTCAAAAATCACAAGTGCTAAAAACAGAGGTCTGTGTTTCTCGGACTATTGCGGGGAAAGCTCATGGATGGACTTCTTTCTTGAAAAGCCCATGTCCCCTGCTCTAGTTAGTAGTGTTCCTTTCAATGAGGATGTACATGCAAATGAAGTACCACATGTTTTGTTACCAGGAGATGAATCTTTTCACTTTGCTGGTGCCAGTGATCCAGCGCGATATTAACAAACAGCATTCATACACCATATACTCACTTGGGCCCATACATTCACACTACGCTAATATTTACGCTGGGTGTCAGATATACTCTTATATCAAAAATCCCTGCTACCAATTACCTTCTGATTGAAGAGTAATAACTTACCAATGGATCCTTTGCTAATTGGGAAGTTTAAAATGAGTGACATTCACTATAATACATAATCCTGAAATAACCACAGAGTCAGGAAGTTTTAAAATGTTTATCTAAAATTTAGCAGAGTAAAATACAGGAAAAGACACGGTATTTGATCAGAATACCCATGTGAAAGCATAGAATAATTATTGCTATAAATGACGGTATTTAAGGAAGAAGAGGATAGGAACAGCAGCGCAACTAAAGGTTGTATATATTTACCTAAGTGCGAGAACCAAACCCTTAGACAAGGAGTTTGAAAGAATAGGACCCTGGAAGGATGAAAAGCAAGGACCTCCTTCTGGATCAGGACAGGACTGGTGACCTCTCTACAACGACGCCTGCGCCGTTCCCCTCTCTGGCACTCGATTTCTCCTCGATTCTCCCGTCTAATGTACTCCGCCGCCCCCTCCTCCGGACCTCTTCCGGATAGGGATTCAGTCAGCAACCGATCAGCATGGCAGCCTGGAGCTCTTCTGTATGTTCTGAGAGTCTGTGCGTCAGAATGCTCTGTTCTTGTGCTCACTAATTACTATTGCTATATTCTATTATACCCTTCTACGCCCATGTACCTCCCAGTAATGTTGCTAAAATATGGGACCACTATTTCTGATTGGATAGGGACAGGGGGTGTATTCTCGCACTATGACAAATTTGGCTTGAATTGTGTAGCCTATTGTATTTGCGTTCCCACCCTTCAAATTAATACATTCGCTTTATTTCCCACCCGTCTCACAACAAATTATATACAATTTCTGCAGTAACTGTGTCGACTGTTACAATTTTGTACATGTAGAACATCCTCTTCGGCCGATAGGTCATGGCCTTGTGAGACGTCCAAGTTGACTTCATTTTGGCAGTCATTCAGGACACATGCGCAGAACCTTCTGCTTCTCGAGTTTCAAGTCACCAACCCAGGCCCAAGATTACAAATTACTAAAAGTGCAAGAAGGAAAAATTAAAATCACAAATAAAACGTTTCACTGTATACCCACTTTTCTTATTTCTAATCCCATTTAATTATAAATCCTATCCCGCAGTAATTGCGTTAAGAAACGACAATTTAGTAATGACACGACAGCAAGCTTAAGCATGTGAGAACATTGAACGGCCATTTTAATGCACACTGCGCAGAAGCAGAAATTTCCCACCAAGCAAAGAAAGACGTCACACCATGTGATCAGGTTGCGACATGCGCAGAGAAGTTCCCGCGCTTAAGCGGCCATTTTAGACTAGGAACAAGCGTTATTCGTTAGTAAAACACATAGGCAAGCATCCTATCTATTCGTGTAATGTGTGCAAGGTTTAATACAGACAATACAAGTTTTAATATTAATACAATGAGGAAGATTGCATCCGAGCAAGTTTCATTTGCGAAACCTTGCTCCATCACCAGCATGCAGCTCTTGTCCGAAGATTCTT
Organism: Calotriton arnoldi; assembly: GCA_963921515.1. Classification (NCBI taxonomy): domain Eukaryota; kingdom Metazoa; phylum Chordata; class Amphibia; order Caudata; family Salamandridae; genus Calotriton; species Calotriton arnoldi. Next base: position 168,998 of record CAWUFW010018452.1, on the reverse strand, counting down.
CACTCCGTGTCTCCATGCAGAATGGCTCTTAACCCCTTCGGTGCTTATGACGAGCTGGACTCGTCATGGCACACAGTGCTCGTGTGCTCATGACGAGTCCAGCTCGTCATAAGACCACCCACGGGGGAAGCGCTGGCGCTCCCCCCGTGGGAATCCGATCGTCGGGTTTTTTGGGGGGAAGGCAGGGGAAGGACTTCCCCTGCCTCCCCCCCGCCCTCCCCATCAATGACGTCAGCGCGCGAGGCGCGCTGACATCATTGAGGGTTTCCCTTCCTTCCCGACGCGCTGGAAGCCATTTGCTTCCAGCGCGTCGGGGAAATCAGGTGAGTTTTGGCTCGGGAGGGGGGTTTGATTCGAAAGAGACATCGAGGGAAAGGAAAGGGTTTTCCTTTCCCCGATGCCTCTTTGTGCATTCCTGCTGCACGATCATGTGATCGTGCAGCAGGAATGCCCACGAGGGAGGGAGGGAGGGCGCACGCAATTCTCCTCTAGAATTCGTGAGCGTGGAGATGTGCCTTCTCTCCATTTACACCCTGAAAAGTTAGCTGTAATCCTTGATGGAGGTCTTTGCATCCTTGAATTTCTCGAGCGCAATGCTCGTGTAGTTCCTGTGACCAGGAGGTTCCTTCTCCTCGTCTGCCGCTGAGATCCTGCTCTGACCCTTTATAAACGGCATGTGAACGGGCCTAGAAGCCCCGCTCGTTTGGCCCCGCCACACATACACTAGCGGTATGCAACGTATGCCCGCCCTTTCCCCACTATGATGGACAGCTTACTCAAAGGACCCCGGCGCTTTCGGCGCGGTGGCAAAGTTACAGACACACAGGTCACTGGAGACAATTCTTCTGGTCCTTTACGCAGCTGTAGTGTAGGAAAGGCACTACACATTTACCCAACGAGGTAGCACTTACTGATTAGCCAGTAGAAAGTACTCCAGTTGAGTAGAGGTATTGCACAAAACGGTGGCATCTTCGTGGATAAATATGCAGGGCAGATGTGCCTTCTCTCCATTTCCAACGTGAAAAGTTAGCTGTAATCCTTGATGGAGGTCTTTGCATCCTTCATTTTCTCGAGCGCAATTCTCGTGTAGAATTCGTGAGCGTGGAGATGTGCCTTCTCTCCATTTACACCCTGAAAAGTTAGCTGTAATCCTTGATGGAGGTCTTTGCATCCTTGAATTTCTCGAGCGCAATGCTCGTGTAGTTCCTGTGACCAGGAGGTTCCTTCTCCTCGTCTGCCGCTGAGATCCTGCTCTGACCCTTTATAAACAAGAGGCATGTGAACGGGCCTAGAAGCCCCGCTCGTTTGGCCCCGCCACACATACACTAGCGGTATGCAACGTATGCCCGCCCTTTCCCCACTATGATGGACAGCTTACTCAAAGGACCCCGGCGCTTTCGGCGCGGTGGCAAAGTTACAGACACACAGGTCACTGGAGACAATTCTTCTGGTCCTTTACGCAGCTGTAGTGTAGGAAAGGCACTATACATTTACCCAACGAGGTAGCACTTACTGATTAGCCAGTAGAAAGTACTCCAGTTGAGTAGAGGTATTGCACAAAACGGTGGCATCTTCGTGGATAAATATGCAGGGCAGATGTGCCTTCTCTCCATTTCCAACGTGAAAAGTTAGCTGTAATCCTTGATGGAGGTCTTTGCATCCTTCATTTTCTCGAGCGCAATTCTCGTGTAGAATTCGTGAGCGTGGAGATGTGCCTTCTCTCCATTTACACCCTGAAAAGTTAGCTGTAATCCTTGATGGAGGTCTTTGCATCCTTGAATTTCTCGAGCGCAATGCTCGTGTAGTTCCTGTGACCAGGAGGTTCCTTCTCCTCGTCTGCCGCTGAGATCCTGCTCTGACCCTTTATAAACAAGAGGCATGTGAACGGGCCTAGAAGCCCCGCTCGTTTGGCCCCGCCACACATACACTAGCGGTATGCAACGTATGCCCGCCCTTTCCCCACTATGATGGACAGCTTACTCAAAGGACCCCGGCGCTTTCGGCGCGGTGGCAAAGTTACAGACACACAGGTCACTGGAGACAATTGTTCTGGTCCTTTACGCAGCTGTAGTGTAGGAAAGGCACTATACATTTACCCAACGAGGTAGCACTTACTGATTAGCCAGTAGAAAGTACTCCAGTTGAGTAGAGGTATTGCACAAAACGGTGGCATCTTCGTGGATAAATATGCAGGGCAGATGTGCCTTCTCTCCATTTCCAACGTGAAAAGTTAGCTGTAATCCTTGATGGAGGTCTTTGCATCCTTCATTTTCTCGAGCGCAATTCTCGTGTAGAATTCGTGAGCGTGGAGATGTGCCTTCTCTCCATTTACACCCTGAAAAGTTAGCTGTAATCCTTGATGGAGGTCTTTGCATCCTTGAATTTCTCGAGCGCAATGCTCGTGTAGTTCCTGTGACCAGGAGGTTCCTTCTCCTCGTCTGCCGCTGAGATCCTGCTCTGACCCTTTATAAACAAGAGGCATGTGAACGGGCCTAGAAGCTCCCGCTCGTTTGGCCCCGCCACACATACACTAGCGGTATGCAACGTATGCCCGCCCTTTCCCCACTATGATGGACAGCTTACTCAAAGGACCCCGGCGCTTTCGGCGCGGTGGCAAAGTTACAGACACACAGGTCACTGGAGACAATTCTTCTGGTCCTTTACGCAGCTGTAGTGTAGGAAAGGCACTATACATTTACCCAACGAGGTAGCACTTACTGATTAGCCAGTAGAAAGTACTCCAGTTGAGTAGAGGTATTGCACAAAACGGTGGCATCTTCGTGGATAAATATGCAGGGCAGATGTGCCTTCTCTCCATTTCCAACGTGAAAAGTTAGCTGTAATCCTTGATGGAGGTCTTTGCATCCTTCATTTTCTCGAGCGCAATTCTCGTGTAGAATTCGTGAGCGTGGAGATGTGCCTTCTCTCCATTTACACCCTGAAAAGTTAGCTGTAATCCTTGATGGAGGTCTTTGCATCCTTGAATTTCTCGAGCGCAATGCTCGTGTAGTTCCTGTGACCAGGAGGTTCCTTCTCCTCGTCTGCCGCTGAGATCCTGCTCTGACCCTTTATAAACAAGAGGCATGTGAACGGGCCTAGAAGCCCCGCTCGTTTGGCCCCGCCACACATACACTAGCGGTATGCAACGTATGCCCGCCCTTTCCCCACTATGATGGACAGCTTACTCAAAGGACCCCGGCGCTTTCGGCGCGGTGGCAAAGTTACAGACACACAGGTCACTGGAGACAATTCTTCTGGTCCTTTACGCAGCTGTAGTGTAGGAAAGGCACTATACATTTACCCAACGAGGTAGCACTTACTGATTAGCCAGTAGAAAGTACTCCAGTTGAGTAGAGGTATTGCACAAAACGGTGGCATCTTCGTGGATAAATATGCAGGGCAGATGTGCCTTCTCTCCATTTCCAACGTGAAAAGTTAGCTGTAATCCTTGATGGAGGTCTTTGCATCCTTCATTTTCTCGAGCGCAATTCTCGTGTAGAATTCGTGAGCGTGGAGATGTGCCTTCTCTCCATTTACACCCTGAAAAGTTAGCTGTAATCCTTGATGGAGGTCTTTGCATCCTTGAATTTCTCGAGCGCAATGCTCGTGTAGTTCCTGTGACCAGGAGGTTCCTTCTCCTCGTCTGCCGCTGAGATCCTGCTCTGACCCTTTATAAACAAGAGGCATGTGAACGGGCCTAGAAGCCCCGCTCGTTTGGCCCCGCCACACATACACTAGCGGTATGCAACGTATGCCCGCCCTTTCCCCACTATGATGGACAGCTTACTCAAAGGACCCCGGCGCTTTCGGCGCGGTGGCAAAGTTACAGACACACAGGTCACTGGAGACAATTCTTCTGGTCCTTTACGCAGCTGTAGTGTAGGAAAGGCACTATACATTTACCCAACGAGGTAGCACTTACTGATTAGCCAGTAGAAAGTACTCCAGTTGAGTAGAGGTATTGCACAAAACGGTGGCATCTTCGTGGATAAATATGCAGGGCAGATGTGCCTTCTCTCCATTTCCAACGTGAAAAGTTAGCTGTAATCCTTGATGGAGGTCTTTGCATCCTTCATTTTCTCGAGCGCAATTCTCGTGTAGAATTCGTGAGCGTGGAGATGTGCCTTCTCTCCATTTACACCCTGAAAAGTTAGCTGTAATCCTTGATGGAGGTCTTTGCATCCTTGAATTTCTCGAGCGCAATGCTCGTGTAGTTCCTGTGACCAGGAGGTTCCTTCTCCTCGTCTGCCGCTGAGATCCTGCTCTGACCCTTTATCCCCTTCGGTGCTTATGACGAGCTGGACTCGTCATGGCACACAGTGCTCGTGTGCTCATGACGAGTCCAGCTCGTCATAAGACCACCCACGGGGAAGCGCTGGCGCTCCCCCGTGGGAATCCGATCGTTAGGTTTTTTTTTGGGGAGGCAGGGGAAGGGCTTCCCCTGCCTCCCCCGCCCCATCAATGACGCCAGCGCGCGAGGTGCGCTGACATCATTGAGGGTTTCCTTTCTTCCCGACGCGCTGGAAGCCATTTGCTTCCAGCGCGTCGGGGAAATCAGGTGAGGTTTGGCTCGGGGAGGGGGGTTTGTATCAAAAGAGGCATCGAGGGAAAGGAAAGGGTTTTCCTTTCCCCCGATGCCTCTTTGTGCATTCCTGCTGCACGATCATGTGATCGTGCAGCAGGAATGCCCACTAGGCACCAGGGTTTTTTTAATTTTTGTGTTGGGGAGTGGCCAAAAGGGCAAGGGTTGCTCCCCTTTTACGGGTGTGAATATTTTATTTATACTGTTAGGCCCACCTACCCCTTAGCTTGGCTGGTGGATTGTGTGTGGACTGGTGCATTATTTGCATATGTGATTGTAATGTTTTTTTTTCTCCTTTTTATTCTAGTGTAAAGCTTTTGATTCCTGTTTGCGGTTTCGGCAGTTGTGGTTCTGCAGTTTTGCGTAATTGCATTTATTTGGTAAGAAAAATATTTTTGTTGTGTGTACTCCAAATGAGTATTATTGTCATGCATGAATGAATTTTTTTGTAAGTGGTGCCATAATGGCAGCATATTTGTTAGTGTTCAGAGCATGAAATTCTTTGCGATGTTTTGCATTGTCTTATGTGTAATTTTTTTTCTTCTTCTTTTTTAGTGGGATATTGTTGATCCTTACTGTGTCTGTGCAGAGTAGGTGGTGGTGAGTCTAGCTGCTTCTGTCACGTGAGTGGTATAGTGTTGGAGTATATAGGTCTTTGTGATAAAGCTACATTTTGTTTATTTCTTTTTTTTTACAAAGGGTTTGTTGTTGTTGACTTGTTTGACAAGTAACCTTTATTAGTAAGCATTATGGCTAGCCGTAGAATTACTGCTCAGCAGGTGGTTGGTTTGCTTCTTGAATCTTCCTCTGAGCAGGATTATGAGACTGACAGTGCGTCTGAGGGAGAGGAGGGAGGGGAAGATTCAGGCAGTGAGTTTTCTCTCCACATGGAATCATCGGATGATGAAGGTACTCTCAGTGCAGATGAAGTGCCTGATTTAGAGGAGGATACTACTGTGCCGATGGTGCAAGAGGCATCTGGATTGCAGCCTGGGGCTGCTAGGCTTCCTACTGGAAGTGCTGGACTCTGGGTTGATCCAAACATGGTGCAGCCGGTGTTGCCTGCCTTTAGTGGTTATGCAGGGTGTAGAGTGGATTGTGAACATTATTTGCCTATACAGTATTTTCAGTTGTTTATGGATGATGTATTTTTGGGTGAGATTGTTGAGCAGACTAATTTGTATGCTGAACAGTTTTTGAGGGACAACAGTGCCAGACTTAGGCCCCATTCTAGAGCTACCCGGTGGAGTCCCACAAATCTGGAAGAGATGAAGAAGTTTTTGGGTTTGACTTTTTTGATGGGTTTGATAAGGAAGCCGTCCATGGGTTCATATTGGTCTACCAGTCCCTTGATGGCAACGGCCATATTTCCTGCAGTTATGACTCGTGATCGGTATTTACTTTTGCTTCGGATGCTGCATTTTGTTGATAATGGTTTGGCGTTGCCACGAGATCACCCTGAATGTGACCGTCTTTTTAAGATTCGGCCTGTTCTTGATCACTTTGTAGATCGATTTTCAGAGATCTATACTCCAGGGAAAGAAATATCTATTGATGAGTCTTTGGTGCTGTTCAAGGGCCGTTTGGTTTTTAGGCAGTACATTCCTAGCAAGAGGGCACGCTATGGAATTAAGCTGTATATGTTGTCTGAGAGTAGGACAGGATATGTTTTTAATTTGCGTGTGTACACTGGTAGGGATTCCACTATTGACCCCCTGGTTGTCCGTCCACTTTAGTAGGAGTTTCAGAGAAAATTGTGTGGGAACTTGCTAGAGGACTGTTTAACAGAGGCCACCATTTGTACCTTGATAACTTCTACACTGCTGTGCAATTGTTTAAGGAATTGTTCAAAGTGGACACTTTTGCTTGTGGCACAATCCGCTCTAACCGTAAAGGTTATCCAAAAGAGCTTGTTTGCAAAAAACTTCAGAGGGGACAGTGCAGTGCCTTGCGTAGTGAGGAACTGCTAGCTGTGAAATTTGTGGACAGGAGGGATGTGTACATGCTGACTACCATCCATGATGAGAGTACTTCACCTGTGGCTGTTTGGGGTCAGATTGCTGAAGTGCGCAAACCTGTGTGCATTTTAGACTACAATAAGCACATGGGTGGTGTTGATAGAGTAGATCAGAGGTTGGAACCTTACACTGCTATTCGTAAGTCTTACATTTGGTATAAGAAGTTGGCCATCCATCTCTTCAATTTAGCAACTTTCAATGCTTTTGTTGTGTTCAAGGAGTGTTCTCCTGCGTCAAAGTTGACTTTTGTTCAGTTTCAGGAGTCTGTCATAGGCAGCCTTGTTGTTGTGGAACAGGCAAGTGTTCCTAGAGTTGGAGTGGTGGAGGATGTGGCTCGATTGAAAGATCGCCACTTTCCTGATCACATTCCTCCTACACTCTCAAAAGACTTTCCCACTAGGAGATGTAGAGTCTGTTGGCGAAGAGGTACGCGGAAGGAGACTCGTATGTACTGCCCTGAGTGTCCTTCTAACCCTGGGCTGTGTGTGCCTGCTTGTTATAGAGCGTACCACAAGCAAAAGAATTATTGGGAGCAACCATGAGTGGTAAAGTGAACTGCCTGGTCTGTAATGTTTAAGAATTGTTGTTCTGTTTCAAGGTTGGCATTAGTGCAATGTATTTAGTTTCTGATTTTGTGTTAGTAGATTTGTATCTATTTGCAATTTGTTTGTGTTTTCTTTTTTGTATAAAAAAATCCTAAATGTGATGGTGGTGTGTGTAGGCTGGTGCTTGGCTGGCGGTGTGCGTGGAGTGGCGCTTGGCTGGCGGTGTGCGGGGAGTGGCTCTTGGCTGGCGGTGTGCGTGGAGTGGTGCTTGGCTGGCGGTGTGCGTGGAGTGGCGCTAGGCTGGCGGTGTGCGTGGAGTGGCGCTAGGCTGGCGGTGTGCATGGAGTGGCGCTAGGCTTGCGGTGTGCGTGGAGTGGCGCTAGGCTGGCGGTGTGCGTGGAGTGGCGCTTGGCTGGCGGTGTGCGTGGAGTGGCGCTTGGCTGGCGGTGTGCGTGGACTGGCGCTCGGCTGGCAGTGTGTGAGTAGTGACTTGCTGCTGGTCACTACACACACTGCTAGCCGAGCGACACTCCACGCAATCCATCAGCTTGTGTGGTTGCTGTGTTAGGAATGTGGGCGTGTGAAAGTGATGGGCCCTTGAATGGCGCTGTCTGCTGGTGTGAGTGTTGTAATGTGATGGGCCCGCGGCTGGTGGTGTGAATGGTTTTGTATTTGTCACACGTATGAAAGGTGTATGAATGGCCTGTAAAGAGGTTGGTGCCTTGTCGTGGCTTTACAGCTCACGAGCTGTGAGTCAATGGTTCAGTTTCTCGTCCTTTCAATTATTAACAGTGCATTTCATTTTTGTGAAATCACTTGTTAATACAATTGTATATACTGAACCATCACTCACCCTCGTGCCAAATCCAACCAGTATGTGTGTGTGTGCTTGAGGATTAGATGGCTGTGCAGTAATATTTTTTTTTTGTCTTTCTCAAGCAGGGTGTACCTTGTCCCTTTTTGTGAATGTTGTAATGTGTTTGTTTCGTGCCTGGGGGTGTGAATGGTCTTGTGTGTATCACGTATGAAAGGTGTGTGAATGGCCTGTAAAGCGGTTGGGGCCTTGACGTGGCTTTACAGCTCACGAGCTGCGAGTCACTGGTTCCGTTTTTTGTCCTTTCAATTATTGACAGTGCATTTCATTTTTGTGAAATCTCTTGTTAATAAAATTGTATATACTGAACCATCACTTGCCCTCGTGCCAAATCCAACCAGTATGTGTGTGTGCTTGAGGAATAGATGGCTGTGCAGTAATCTTTGTCTTTTTAGTCTGTCTGCCAAGGTGTACATTCCGTCTAAGAATAACCTACCAACTGTAGATATTGTCGTAAACGAAACACCCATGGGAGTACATGGTGATATCTCTCTTGTGGATCCCAACAAGTTATGGTACCCACAATGTCCTGCAAACCTCAAAATGTCTGTCACATTTTCCTTGCAATATTGTGCCAAAATTTTCACGCTGCAGAAATAAACAACACATTATCTCAAAATGACCTGGTTTTGCAAGGGGGTCACCTGGGTTTTGGCCCGGGGCTCGGCGGCCACATAGGGAAACCTACCAAACCCACACATTTCTGAAAAGTAGACACCCGGGGCTTCCAGGGAGGTATGGCTTGCGTGGATCCCCCAACGTTTCCTTACCCAGAATCCCCTGCAAACCTCACTTTTAGCTGAAAAAATCACTTTTTCACAAATTTTTGTGTGGGAAAGTGTGGCATCACTGGCCTCACACAAATTTCCTACCACCCAGCGTTCCCCAGGTCTCCCGATAAAAATGGTGCCTCACTTGTGTGGGAGGCCCAAGTACCCGCGACAGGCAAGGGCCCACAACGTATTGAGGCGACCTCAAAATGGCCTTTCACAAAACCACCTGGTTTTGCAAGGGAGTCACCTGGGTTTTTGGCCCAGTGCTCGGCGGCCATCTAGGGAAACCTACCAAACCCACACATTTCTGAAAAGTAGACACCGGGGGCTTCCAGGGAGGTATGGCTTGCGTGGATCCCCCAACGTTTCCTTACCAGAATCCCCTGCAAACCTCACTTTTAGCTGAAAAAATCACTTTTTTCACACATTTTTGTGTGGGAAAGTGTGGCATCACTGGCCTCACACAAATTTCCTACCACCCAGCGTTCCCCCAGGTCTCCCGATAAAAATGGTGCCTCACTTGTGTGGGAGGCCCAAGTACCCGCGACAGGCAAGGGCCCACAACGTAGTGAGGCGACCTCAAAATGGCCTTTCACAAAACCACCTGGTTTTGCAAGGGAGTCACCTGGGTTTTGGCCCAGTGCTCGGCGGCCATCTAGGGAAACCTACCAAACCCACACATTTCTGAAAAGTAGACACCCGGGGCTTCCAGGGAGGTATGGCTTGCGTGGATCCCCCAACGTTTCCTTACCCAGAATCCCCTGCAAACCTCACTTTTAGCTGAAAAAATCACTTTTTCACACATTTTTGTGTGGGAAAGTGTGGCATCACTGGCCTCACACAAATTTCCTACCACCCAGCGTTCCCCCAGGTCTCCCGATAAAAATGGTGCTTCACTTGTGTGGGAGGCCCAAGTACCAGCGACAGGCAAGGGCCCAAAACATTTTTTGATAGGCAATGTTGATGTTGCCTCAAAACGTTTTGTGTCCTTGCATTTCGCGGGTACTTGGGCCTCCCACACAAGTGAGGCACCATTTTTATCGGGAGACCTGGGGGAACGCTGGGTGGTAGGAAATTTGTGTGAGGCCAGTGATGCCACACTTTCCCACACAAAAATGTGTGAAAAAAGTGATTTTTTCAGCTAAAATTGAGGTTTGCAGGGGATTCTGGTAAGGAAACGTTGGGGGATCCACGCAAGCCATACCTCCCTGTAAGCCCCCGGGTGTCTACTTTTCAGAAATGTGTGGGTTTGGTAGGTTTCCTAGATGGCCGCTGAGCACGGGGCCAAAACCCAGGTGACTCCCTTGCAAAACCAGGTGGTTTTGTGAAAGGCCATTTTGAGGTCGCCTCACTACGTTGTGGGCCCTTGCCTGTCGCGGGTACTTGGGCCTCCCACACAAGTGAGGCACCCTTTTTTTCGGGAGACCTGGGGGAACGCTGGGTGGTAGGAAATTTGTGTGAGGCCAGTGATGCCACTCTTTCCCACACAAAAATGTGTGAAAAAAGTGATTTTTTCAGCTAAAATTGAGGTTTGCAAGGGATTCTGGGTAAGGAAACGTTGGGGGATCCACGCAAGCCATACCTCCCTGGAAGCCCCCGGGTGTCTACTTTTCAGAAATGTGTGGGTTTGGTAGGTTTCCTAGATGGCCGCCGAGCACAGGGCCAAATACCCAGGTGACCCCCCTTGCAAAACCAGGTGGTTTTGAGATAGGCAATTTTGAGGTCGCCTCACTACGTTGTGGACCCTTGCCTGTCACGGGTACTTGGGCCTCCCACACAAGTGAGGCACCATTTTTATCGGGAGACCTGGGGGAACGCTGGGTGGTAGGAAATTTGTGTGAGGCCAGTGATGCCACACTTTCCCACACAAAAATGTGTGAAAAAAGTGATTTTTTCAGCTAAAATTGAGGTTTGCAAGGGATTCTGGGTAAGGAAACGTTGGGGGATCCACGCAAGCCATACCTCCCTGGAAGCCCCCGGGTGTCTACTTTTCAGAAATGTGTGGGTTTGGTAGGTTTCCCTAGATGGCCGCCGAGCACAGGGCCAAAAACCCAGGTGAACCCCCTTGCAAAACCAGGTGGTTTTGAGATAGGCAATTTTGAGGTCGCCTCACTACGTTGTGGGCCCTTGCCTGTCACGGGTACTTGGGCCTCCCACACAAGTGAGGCACCATTTTTATCGGGAGACCTGGGGGAACGCTGGGTGGTAGGAAATTTGTGTGAGGCCAGTGATGCCACACTTTCCCACACAAAAATGTGTGAAAAAAGTGATTTTTTTCAGCTAAAATTGAGGTTTGCAGGGGATTCTGGGTAAGGAAACGTTGGGGGATCCACGCAAGCCATACCTCCCTGGAAGCCCCCGGGTGTCTAATTTTCAGAAATGTGTGGGTTTGGTAGGTTTCCCTAGATGGCCGCTGAGCACGGGGCCAAAAACCCAGGTGACCACCCTTGCAAAACCAGGTGGTTTTGTGAAAGGCCATTTTGAGGTCGCCTCACTACGTTGTGGGCCCTTGCCTGTCGCGGGTACTTGGGCCTCCCACACAAGTGAGGCACCATTTTTATCGGGAGACCTGGGGGAACGCTGGGCGGTAGGAAATTTGTGTGAGGCCAGTGATGCCACACTTTCCCACACACAAATGTGTGAAAAAAGTGATTTTTCAGCTAAAATTGAGGTTTGCAAGGGATTCTGGGTAAGGAAACGTTGGGGGATCCACGCAAGCCATACCTCCCTGGAAGCCCCCGGGTGTCTACTTTTCACAAATGTGTGTGCTTGGTAGGTTTCCCTAGGTGCCGGCAGAGCTAGGGTTCACAAACTACAGCTAGGCACTTTGCCAAAAAAGGGTCATTTTTCACTGCGAAATTGAGGTGTGACCACGTTGCGTTTTGCGCCGTTTCCTGTCGCAGGCACTAGGCCGACCCACACAAGTGAGGTACCATTTTTCTCGTAAGACTTTGGGGAACGCGGGGTGGGTGGAAATTTGTGGATCCACGCAGATTCCAGAACTTTCCACCACAGAAATGTGGGGAAAATGTGGTTTTTTTGACAATTTTTTATGTTTGCAAGGGATTCTGGGTAACAGAACCTGGTGGGAGGCAGTCAAGTCACCCCATCCTGGATTCCCCTGGGTGTCTAGTTTTCAAAAATGTATAGGTTTGCTAGGTTTCCCTAGGTGCCGGCAGAGGTAGGGTTCAAAAACTACAGCTAGGCACTTTGCCAAAAAAGGGTCATTTTTCACTGCGAAATTGAGGTGTGACCACGTTGCGTTTTGCGCCGTTTCCTGTCGCAGGCACTAGGCCGACCCACACAAGTGAGGTACCATTTTTCTCGTAAGACTTTGGGGAACGCGGGGTGGGTGGAAATTTGTGGATCCACGCAGATTCCAGAACTTTCCACCACAGAAATGTGGGGAAAATGTGGTTTTTTTGACAATTTTTTATGTTTGCAAGGGATTCTGGGTAACAGAACCTGGTGGGAGGCAGTCAAGTCACCCCATCCTGGATTCCCCTGGGTGTCTAGTTTTCAAAAATGTATAGGTTTGCTAGGTTTCCCTAGGTGCCGGCAGAGGTAGGGTTCAAAAACTACAGCTAGGCACTTTGCCAAAAAAGGGTCATTTTTCACTGCGAAATTGAGGTGTGACCACGTTGCGTTTTGCGCCGTTTCCTGTCGCAGGCACTAGGCCGACCCACACAAGTGAGGTACCATTTTTCTCGTAAGACTTTGGGGAACGCGGGGTGGGTGGAAATTTGTGGATCCACGCAGATTCCAGAACTTTCCACCACAGAAATGTGGGGAAAATGTGGTTTTTTTGACAATTTTTTATGTTTGCAAGGGATTCTGGGTAACAGAACCTGGTGGGAGGCAGTCAAGTCACCCCATCCTGGATTCCCCTGGGTGTCTAATTTTCAAAAATGTATAGGTTTGCTAGGTTTCCCTAGGTGCCGGCAGAGGTAGGGTTCAAAAACTACAGCAAGGCACTTTGCCAAAAAAGGGTCATTTTTCACTGCGAAATTGAGGTGTGACCACGTTGCGTTTTGCGCCGTTTCCTGTCGCAGTCACTAGGCCGACCCACACAAGTGAGGTACCATTATTCTCGTAAGACTTTGGGGAACGCGGGGTGGGTGGAAATTTGTGGATCCACGCAGATTCCAGAACTTTCCACCACAGAAATGTGGGGAAAATGTGGTTTTTTTGACAATGTTTTATGTTTGCAAGGGATTCTGGGTAACAGAACCTGGTGGGAGGCAGTCAAGTCACCCCATCCTGGATTCCCCTGGGTGTCTAGTTTTCAAAAATGTATAGGTTTGCTAGGTTTCCCTAGGTGCCGGCAGAGCTAGGGTTCAAAAACTACAGCTAGGCACTTTGCCAAAAAAGGGTCATTTTTCACTGCGAAATTGAGGTGTGACCACGTTGCGTTTTGCGCCGTTTCCTGTCGCAGGCACTAGGCCGACCCACACAAGTGAGGTACCATTTTTCTCGTAAGACTTTGGGGAACGCGGGGTGGGTGGAAATTTGTGGATTCACGCAGATTCCAGAACTTTCCACCACAGAAATGTGGGGAAAATGTGTTTTTTTGACAATTGTTTATGTTTGCAAGGGATTCTGGGTAACAGAACCTGGTGGGAGGCAGTCAAGTCACCCCATCCTGGATTCCCCTGGGTGTCTAGTTTTCAAAAATGTATAGGTTTGCTAGGTTTCCCTAGGTGCCGGCAGAGGTAGGGTTCAAAAACTACAGCTAGGCACTTTGCCAAAAAAGGGTCATTTTTCACTGCGAAATTGAGGTGTGACCACGTTGCGTTTTGCGCCGTTTCCTGTCGCAGGCACTAGGCCGACCCACACAAGTGAGGTACCATTTTTCTCGTAAGACTTTGGGGAACGCGGGGTGGGTGGAAATTTGTGGATCCACGCAGATTCCAGAACTTTCCACCACAGAAATGTGGGGAAAATGTGTTTTTTTGGACAATTTTTTATGTTTGCAAGGGATTCTGGGTAACAGAACCTGGTGGGAGGCAGTCAAGTCACCCCATCCTGGATTCCCCTGGGTGTCTAGTTTTCAAAAATGTATAGGTTTGCTAGGTTTCCCTAGGTGCCGGCAGAGGTATGGTTAAAAAACTACAGCTAGGCACTTTGCCAAAAAAGGGTCATTTTTCGCTGCGAAATTGAGGTGTGACCACGTTGCGTTTTGCGCCGTTTCCTGTCGCAGGCACTAGGCCGACCCACACAAGTGAGGTACCATTTTTCTCGTAAGACTTTGGGGAACGCGGGGTGGGTGGAAATTTGTGGATCCACGCAGATTCCAGAACTTTCCACCACAGAAATGTGGGGAAAATGTGGTTTTTTTGATAATTTTTTAGGTTTGCAAGGGATTCTGGGTAACAGAACCTGGTGGGAGGCAGTCCAGTCACCCCATCCTGGATTCCCCTGGGTGTCTAGTTTTCAAAAATGTATAGGTTTGCTAGGTTTCCCTAGGTGCCGGCAGAGCTAGGGTTCAAAAACTACAGCTAGGCACTTTGCCAAAAAAGGGTCATTTTTCACTGCGAAATTGAGGTGTGACCACGTTGCGTTTTGCGCCGTTTCCTGTCGCAGGCACTAGGGCGACCTACACAAGTGAGGTACCATTTTTCTCGTAAGACTTTGGGGAACGCGGGGTGGGTGGAAATTTGTGGATCCACGCAGATTCCAGAACTTTCCACCACAGAAATGTGTGGAAAATGTGGTTTTTTTGGATAATTTTTTAGGTTTGCAAGGGATTCTGGGTAACAGAACCTGGTGGGAGGCAGTCCAGTCACCCCATCCTGGATTCCCCTGGGTGTCTAGTTTTCAAAAATGTATAGGTTTGCTAGGTTTCCCTAGGTGCCGGCAGAGCTAGGGTTCAAAAACTACAGCTAGGCACTTTGCCAAAAAGGGTCATTTTTCACTGCGAAATTGAGGTGTGACCACGTTGCGTTTTGCGCCGTTTCCTGTCGCAGGCACTAGGCCGACCCACACAAGTGAGGTACCATTTTTCTCGTAAGACTTTGGGGAACGCGGGGTGGGTGGAAATTTGTGGATCCACGCAGATTCCAGAACTTTCCACCACAGAAATGTGGGGAAAATGTGGTTTTTTTGACAATTCTTTATGTTTGCAAGGGATTCTGGGTAACAGAACCTGGTGGGATGCAGTCAAGTCACCCCATCCTGGATTCCCCTTGGTGTCTAGTTTTCAAAAATGTATAGGTTTGCTAGGTTTCCCTAGGTGCCGGCAGAGCTAGGGTTCGAAAACTACAGCTAGGCACTTTGCCAAAAAAGGGTCATTTTTCACTGCGAAATTGAGGTGTGACCACGTTGCGTTTTGCGCCGTTTCCTGTCGCAGGCACTAGGCCGACCCACACAAGTGAGGTACCATTTTTCTCGTAAGACTTTGGGGAACGTGGGGTGGGTGGAAATTTGTGGATCCACGCAGATTCCAGAACTTTCCACCACAGAAATGTGGGGAAAATTTGTTTTTTTTGACAATTTTTTATGTTTGCAAGGGATTCTGGGTAACAGAACCTGGTGGGAGGCAGTCAAGTCACCCCATCCTGGATTCCCCTGGGTGTCTAGTTTTCAAAAATGTATAGGTTTGCTAGGTTTCCCTAGGTGCCGGCAGAGGTAGGGTTCAAAAACTACAGCGAGGCACTCTGCCAAAAAAGGGTCATTTTTCACTGCGAAATTGAGGTGTGACCACGTTGCGTTTTGCGCCGTTTCCTGTCGCAGGCACTAGGCCGACCCACACAAGTGAGGTACCATTTTTCTCGTAAGACTTTGGGGAACGCGGGGTGGGTGGAAATTTGTGGATCCACGCAGATTCCAGAACTTTTCACCACAGAAATGTGGGGAAAATGTGTTTTTTTTGACAATTTTTTATGTTTGCAAGGGATTCTGGGTAACAGAACCTGGTGGGAGGCAGTCAAGTCACCCCATCCTGGATTCCCCTGGGTGTCTAGTTTTCAAAAATGTATAGGTTTGCTAGGTTTCCCTAGGTGCCGGCAGAGGTAGGGTTCAAAAACTACAGCTAGGCACTTTGCCAAAAAAGGGTCATTTTTCACTGCGAAATTGAGGTGTGACCACGTTGCGTTTTGCGCCGTTTCCTGTCGCAGGCACTAGGCCGACCCACACAAGTGAGGTACCATTTTTCTCGTAAGACTTTGGGGAACGCGGGGTGGGTGGAAATTTGTGGATCCACGCAGATTCCAGAACTTTCCACCACAGAAATGTGGGGAAAATGTGTTTTTTTTGATAATTGTTTATATTTGCAAGGGATTCTGGGTAACAGAACCTGGTGGGAGGCAGTCAAGTCACCCCATCCTGGATTCCCCTGGGTGTCTAGTTTTCAAAAATGTATAGGTTTGCTAGGTTTCCCTAGGTGCCGGCAGAGGTAGGGTTCAAAAACTACAGCTAGGCACTTTGCCAAAAAAGGGTCATTTTTCACTGTGAAATTGAGGTGTGACCACGTTGCGTTTTGCGCCGTTTCCTGTCGCAGGCACTAGGCCGACCCACACAAGTGAGGTACCATTTTTCTCGTAAGACTTTGGGGAACGCGGGGTGGGTGGAAATTTGTGGATCCACGCAGATTCCAGAACTTTCCACCACAGAAATGTGGGGAAAATGTGTTTTTTTTGACAATTTTTTATGTTTGCAAGGGATTCTGGGTAACAGAACCTGGTGGGAGGCAGTCAAGTCACCCCATCCTGGATTCCCCTGGGTGTCTAGTTTTAAAAAATTTATAGGTTTGCTAGGTTTCCCTAGGTGCCGGCAGAGCTAGGGTTCGAAAACTACAGCTAGGCACTTTGCCAAAAAAGGGTCATTTTTCACTGCGAAATTGAGGTGTGACCACGTTGCGTTTTGCGCCGTTTCCTGTCGCAGGCACTAGGCCGACCCACACAAGTGAGGTACCATTTTTCTCGTAATACTTTGGGGAACGCGGGGTGGGTGGAAATTTGTGGATCCACGCAGATTCCAGAACTTTCCACCACAGAAATGTGGGGAAAATGTGGTTTTTTTGACAATTGTTTATGTTTGCAAGGGATTCTGGGTAACAGAACCTGGTGGGAGGCAGTCAAGTCACCCCATCCTGGATTCCCCTGGGTGTCTAGTTTTCAAAAATGTATAGGTTTGCTAGGTTTCCCTAGGTGCCGGCAGAGGTAGGGTTAAAAAACTACAGCTAGGCACTTTGCCAAAAAAGGGTCATTTTTCACTGCGAAATTGAGGTGTGACCACGTTGCGTTTTGCGCCATTTCCTGTCGCAGGCACTAGGCCGACCCACACAAGTGAGGTACCATTTTTCTCGTAAGACTTTGGGGAACGCGGGGTGGGTGGAAATTTGTGGATCCACGCAGATTCCAGAACTTTCCACCACAGAAATGTGGGGAAAATGTGTTTTTTTGGACAATTTTTTATGTTTGCAAGGGATTCTGGGTAACAGAACCTGGTGGGAGGCAGTCAAGTCACCCCATCCTGGATTCCCCTGGGTGGCTAGTTTTCAAAAATGTATAGGTTTGCTAGGTTTCCCTAGGTGCCGGCAGAGGTAGGGTTAAAAAACTACAGCTAGGCACTTTGCCAAAAAAGGGTCATTTTTCACTGCGAAATTGAGGTGTGACCACGTTGCGTTTTGCGCCGTTTCCTGTCGCAGGCACTAGGCCGACCTACACAAGTGAGGTACCATTTTTCTCGTAAGACTTTGGGGAACGCGGGGTGGGTGGAAATTTGTGGATCCACGCAGATTCCAGAACTTTCCACCACAGAAATGTGGGGAAAATGTGGTTTTTTTGATAATTATTTAGGTTTGCAAGGGATTCTGGGTAACAGAACCTGGTGGGAGGCAGTCCCGTCACCCCATCCTGGATTCCCCTGGGTGTCTAGTTTTCAAAAATGTATAGGTTTGCTAGGTTTCCCTAGGTGCCGGCAGAGCTAGGGTTCAAAAACTACAGCTAGGCACTTTGCCAAAAAAGGGTCATTTTTCACTGCGAAATTGAGGTGTGACCACGTTGCGTTTTGCGCCGTTTCCTGTCGCAGGCACTAGGCCGACCCACACAAGTGAGGTACCATTTTTCTCGTAAGACTTTGGGGAACGCGGGGTGGGTGGAAATTTGTGGATCCACGCAGATTCCAGAACTTTCCACCACAGAAATGTGGGGAAAATGTGGTTTTTTTGACAATTTTTTATGTTTGCAAGGGATTCTGGGTAACAGAACCTGGTGGGATGCAGTCAAGTCACCCCATCCTGGATTCCCCTGGGTGTCTAGTTTTCAAAAATGTATAGGTTTTCTAGGTTTCCCTAGGTGCCGGCAGAGCTAGGGTTCGAAAACTACAGCTAGGCACTTTGCCAAAAAAGGGTCATTTTTCCCTGCGAAATTGAGGTGTGACCACGTTGCGTTTTGCGCCGTTTCCTGTCGCAGGCACTAGGCCGACCCACACAAGTGAGGTACCATTTTTCTCGTAAGACTTTGGGGAACGCGGGGTGGGTGGAAATTTGTGGATCCACGCAGATTCCAGAACTTTCCACCACAGAAATGTTGGGAAAATGTGGTTTTTTTGACAATTGTTTATGTTTGCAAGGGATTCTGGGTAACAGAACCTGGTGGGAAGCAGTCAAGTCACCCCATCCTGGATTCCCCTGGGTGTCTAGTTTTCAAAAATGTATAGGTTTGCTAGGTTTCCCTAGGTGCCGGCAGAGGTAGGGTTCAAAAACTACAGCTAGGCACTTTCCCAAAAAAGGGTCATTTTTCACTGCGAAATTGAGGTGTGACCACGTTGCGTTTTGCGCCGTTTCCTGTCGCAGGCACTAGGCCGACCCACACAAGTGAGGTACCATTTTTCTCGTAAGACTTTGGGGAACGCGGGTTGGGTGGAAATTTGTGGATCCACGCAGATTCCAGAACTTTTCACCACAGAAATGTGGGGAAAATGTGGTTTTTTTGACAATTGTTTATGTTTGCAAGGGATTCTGGGTAACAGAACCTGGTGGGAGGCAGTCAAGTCACCCCATCCTGGATTCCCCTGGGTGTCTAGTTTTCAAAAATGTATAGGTTTGCTAGGTTTCCCTAGGTGCCGGCAGAGCTAGGGTTCAAAAACTACAGCTAGGCACTTTGCCAAAAAGGGTCATTTTTCACTGCGAAATTGAGGTGTGACCACGTTGCGTTTTGCGCCGTTTCCTGTCGCAGGCACTAGGCCGACCCACACAAGTGAGGTACCATTTTTCTCGTAAGACTTTGGGGAACGCGGGGTGGGTGGAAATTTGTGGATCCACGCAGATTCCAGAACTTTCCACCACAGAAATGTGGGACAAATGTGGTTTTTTTGATAATGTTTTAGGTTTGCAAGGGATTCTGGGTAACAGAACCTGGTGGGAGGCAGTCCAGTCACCCCATCCTGGATTCCCCTGGGTGTCTAGTTTTCAAAAATGTATAGGTTTGCTAGGTTTCCCTAGGTGCCGGCAGAGCTAGGGTTCGAAAACTACAGCTAGGCACTTTGCCAAAAAAGGGTCATTTTTCACTGCGAAATTGAGGTGTGACCACGTTGCGTTTTGCGCCGTTTCCTGTCGCAGGCACTAGGCCGACCCACACAAGTGAGGTACCATTTTTCTCGTAAGACTTTGGGGAACGCGGGGTGGGTGGAAATTTGTGGATCCACGCAGATTCCAGAACTTTCCACCACAGAAATGTGGGGAAAATGTGTTTTTTTTGACAATTGTTTATGTTTGCAAGGGATTCTGGGTAACAGAACCTGGTGGGAGGCAGTCAAGTCACCCCATCCTGGATTCCCCTGGGTGTCTAGTTTTCAAAAATGTATAGGTTTGCTAGGTTTCCCTAGGTGCCGGCAGAGGTAGGGTTCAAAAACTACAGCTAGGCACTTTGCCAAAAAAGGGTCATTTTTCACTGCGAAATTGAGGTGTGACCACGTTGCGTTTTGCGCCATTTCCTGTCGCAGGCACTAGGCCGACCCACACAAGTAAGATACCATTTTTCTCGTAAGACTTTGGGGAACGCGGGGTGGGTGGAAATTTGTGGATCCACGCAGATTCCAGAACTTCCCACCACAGAAATGTGGGGAAAATGTGTTTTTTTGGACAATTTTTTATGTTTGCAAGGGATTCTGGGTAACAGAACCTGGTGGGAGGCAGTCAAGTCACCCCATCCTGGATTCCCCTGGGTGTCTAGTTTTCAAAAATGTATAGGTTTGCTAGGTTTCCCTAGGTGCCGGCAGAGGTAGGGTTAAAAAACTACAGCTAGGCACTTTGCCAAAAAAGGGTCATTTTTCACTGCGAAATTGAGGTGTGACCACGTTGCGTTTTGCGCCGTTTCCTGTCGCAGGCACTAGGCCGACCTACACAAGTGAGGTACCATTTTTCTCGTAAGACTTTGGGGAACGCGGGGTGGGTGGAAATTTGTGGATCCACGCAGATTCCAGAACTTTCCACCACAGAAATGTGGGGAAAATGTGGTTTTTTTGATAATTATTTAGGTTTGCAAGGGATTCTGGGTAACAGAACCTGGTGGGAGGCAGTCCAGTCACCCCATCCTGGATTCCCCTGGGTGTCTAGTTTTCAAAAATGTATAGGTTTGCTAGGTTTCCCTAGGTGCCGGCAGAGCTAGGGTTCAAAAACTACAGCTAGGCACTTTGCCAAAAAAGGGTCATTTTTCACTGCGAAATTGAGGTGTGACCACGTTGCGTTTTGCGCCATTTCCTGTCGCAGGCACTAGGCCGACCTACACAAGTGAGGTACCATTTTTCTCGTAAGACTTTGGGGAACGCGGGGTGGGTGGAAATTTGTGGATCAACGCAGATTCCAGAACTTTCCACCACAGAAATGTGGGGAAAATGTGGTTTTTTTGACAATTTTTTATGTTTGCAAGGGATTCTGGGTAACAGAACCTGGTGGGATGCAGTCAAGTTACCCCATCCTGGATTCCCCTGGGTGTCTAGTTTTCAAAAATGTATAGGTTTTCTAGGTTTCCCTAGGTGCCGGCAGAGCTAGGGTTCGAAAACTACAGCTAGGCACTTTGCCAAAAAAGGGTCATTTTTCACTGCGAAATTGAGGTGTGACCACGTTGCGTTTTGCGCCGTTTCCTGTCGCAGGCACTAGGCCGACCCACACAAGTGAGGTACCATTTTTCTCGTAAGACTTTGGGGAACGCGGGGTGGGTGGAAATTTGTGGATCCACGCAGATTCCAGAACTTTCCACCACAGAAATGTTGGGAAAATGTGGTTTTTTTGACAATTGTTTATGTTTGCAAGGGATTCTGGGTAACAGAACCTGGTGGGAGGCAGTCAAGTCACCCCATCCTGGATTCCCCTGGGTGTCTAGTTTTCAAAAATGTATAGGTTTGCTAGGTTTCCCTAGGTGCCGGCAGAGGTAGGGTTCAAAAACTACAGCTAGGCACTTTGCCAAAAAAGGGTCATTTTTCACTGCGAAATTGAGGTGTGACCACGTTGCGTTTTGCGCCGTTTCCTGTCGCAGGCACTAGGCCGACCCACACAAGTGAGGTACCATTTTTCTCGTAAGACTTTGGGGAACGCGGGTTGGGTGGAAATTTGTGGATCCACGCAGATTCCAGAACTTTTCACCACAGAAATGTGGGGAAAATGTGGTTTTTTTGACAATTGTTTATGTTTGCAAGGGATTCTGGGTAACAGAACCTGGTGGGAGGCAGTCAAGTCACCCCATCCTGGATTCCCCTGGGTGTCTAGTTTTCAAAAATGTATAGGTTTGCTAGGTTTCCCTAGGTGCCGGCAGAGCTAGGGTTCAAAAACTACAGCTAGGCACTTTGCCAAAAAAGGGTCATTTTTCACTGCGAAATTGAGGTGTGACCACGTTGCGTTTTGCGCCGTTTCCTGTCGCAGGCACTAGGCCGACCCACACAAGTGAGGTACCATTTTTCTCGTAAGACTTTGGGGAACGCGGGGTGGGTCGAAATTTGTGGATCCACGCAGATTCCAGAACTTTCCACCACAGAAATGTGGGGAAAATGTGGTTTTTTTGACAATTGTTTATGTTTGCAAGGGATTCTGGGTAACAGAACCTGGTGGGAGGCAGTCAAGTCACCCCATCCTGGATTCCCCTGGGTGTCTAGTTTTCAAAAATGTATAGGTTTGCTAGGTTTCCCTAGGTGCCGGCAGAGGTAGGGTTCAAAAACTACAGCTAGGCACTTTGCCAAAAAAGGGTCATTTTTCACTGCGAAATTGAGGTGTGACCACGTTGCGTTTTGCGCCGTTTCCTGTCGCAGGCACTAGGCCGACCCACACAAGTGAGGTACCATTTTTCTCGTAAGACTTTGGGGAACGCGGGGTGGGTGGAAATTTGTGGATCCACGCAGATTCCAGAACTTTCCACCACAGAAATGTGGGACAAATGTGGTTTTTTTGATAATGTTTTAGGTTTGCAAGGGATTCTGGGTAACAGAACCTGGTGGGAGGCAGTCCAGTCACCCCATCCTGGATTCCCCTGGGTGTCTAGTTTTCAAAAATGTATAGGTTTGCTAGGTTTCCCTAGGTGCCGGCAGAGCTAGGGTTCGAAAACTACAGCTAGGCACTTTGCCAAAAAGGGTCATTTTTCACTGCGAAATTGAGGTGTGACCACGTTGCGTTTTGCGCCGTTTCCTGTCGCAGGCACTAGGCCGACCCACACAAGTGAGGTACCATTTTTCTCGTAAGACTTTGGGGAACGCGGGGTGGGTGGAAATTTGTGGATCCACGCAGATTCCAGAACTTTCCACCACAGAAATGTGGGGAAAATGTGTTTTTTTTGACAATTGTTTATGTTTGCAAGGGATTCTGGGTAACAGAACCTGGTGGGAGGCAGTCAAGTCACCCCATCCTGGATTCCCCTGGGTGTCTAGTTTTCAAAAATGTATAGGTTTGCTAGGTTTCCCTAGGTGCCGGCAGAGGTAGGGTTCAAAAACTACAGCTAGGCACTTTGCCAAAAAAGGGTCATTTTTCACTGCGAAATTGAGGTGTGACCACGTTGCGTTTTGCGCCATTTCCTGTCGCAGGCACTAGGCCGACCCACACAAGTAAGGTACCATTTTTCTCGTAAGACTTTGGGGAACGCGGGGTGGGTGGAAATTTGTGGATCCACGCAGATTCCAGAACTTTCCACCACAGAAATGTGGGGAAAATGTGTTTTTTTGGACAATTTTTTATGTTTGCAAGGGATTCTGGGTAACAGAACCTGGTGGGAGGCAGTCAAGTCACCCCATCCTGGATTCCCCTGGGTGTCTAGTTTTCAAAAATGTATAGGTTTGCTAGGTTTCCCTAGGTGCCGGCAGAGGTAGGGTTAAAAAACTACAGCTAGGCACTTTGCTAAAAAGGGTCATTTTTCACTGCGAAATTGAGGTGTGACCACGTTGCGTTTTGCGCCGTTTCCTGTCGCAGGCACTAGGCCGACCTACACAAGTGAGGTACCATTTTTCTCGTAAGACTTTGGGGAACGCGGGGTGGGTGGAAATTTGTGGATCCACGCAGATTCCAGAACTTTCCACCACAGAAATGTGGGGAAAATGTGGTTTTTTTGATAATTGTTTAGGTTTGCAAGGGATTCTGGGTAACAGAACCTGGTGGGAGGCAGTCCAGTCACCCCATCCTGGATTCCCCTGGGTGTCTAGTTTTCAAAAATGTATAGGTTTGCTAGGTTTCCCTAGGTGCCGGCAGAGCTAGGGTTCAAAAACTACAGCTAGGCACTTTGCCAAAAAAGGGTCATTTTTCACTGCGAAATTGAGGTGTGACCACGTTGCGTTTTGCGCCGTTTCCTGTCGCAGGCACTAGGCCGACCTACACAAGTGAGGTACCATTTTTCTCGTAAGACTTTGGGGAACGCGGGGTGGGTGGAAATTTGTGGATCCACGCAGATTCCAGAACTTTCCACCACAGAAATGTGGGGAAAATGTGGTTTTTTTGACAATTTTTTATGTTTGCAAGGGATTCTGGGTAACAGAACCTGGTGGGATGCAGTCAAGTCACCCCATCCTGGATTCCCCTGGGTGTCTAGTTTTCAAAAATGTATAGGTTTGCTAGGTTTCCCTAGGTGCCGGCAGAGCTAGGGTTCGAAAACTACAGCTAGGCACTTTGCCAAAAAAGGGTCATTTTTCACTGCGAAATTGAGGTGTGACCACGTTGCGTTTTGCGCCGTTTCCTGTCGCAGGCACTAGGCCGACCCACACAAGTGAGGTACCATTTTTCTCGTAAGGCTTTGGGGAACGCGGGGTGGGTGGAAATTTGTGGATCCACGCAGATTCCAGAACTTTCCACCACAGAAATGTGGGGAAAATGTGGTTTTTTTGATAATTTTTTATGTTTGCAAGGGATTCTGGGTAACAGAACCTGGTGGGAGGCAGTCAAGTCACCCCATCCTGGATTCCCCTGGGTGTCTAGTTTTCAAAAATGTATAGGTTTGCTAGGTTTCCCTAGGTGCCGGCAGAGCTAGGGTTCAAAAACTACAGCTAGGCACTTTGCCAAAAAAGGGTCATTTTTTACTGCGAAATTGAGGTGTGACCACGTTGCGTTTTGCGCCGTTTCCTGTCGCAGGCACTAGGCCGACCCACACAAGTGAGGTACCATTTTTCTCGTAAGACTTTGGGGAACGCGGAGTGGGTGGAAATTTGTGGATCCACGCAGATTCCAGAACTTTTCACCACAGAAATGTGGGGAAAATGTGGTTTTTTGGACAATTTTTTATGTTTGCAAGGGATTCTGGGTAACAGAACCTGGTGGGAGGCAGTCAAGTCACCCCATCCTGGATTCCCCTGGGTGTCTAGTTTTCAAAAATGTATAGGTTTGCTAGGTTTCCCTAGGTGCCGGCAGAGGTAGGGTTCAAAAACTACAGCTAGGCACTTTGCCAAAAAAGGGTCATTTTTCACTGTGAAATTGAGGTGTGACCACGTTGCGTTTTGCGCCGTTTCCTGTCGCAGGCACTAGGCCGACCCACACAAGTGAGGTACCATTTTTCTCGTAAGACTTTGGGGAACGCGGGGTGGGTGGAAATTTGTGGATCCACGCAGATTCCAGAACTTTCCACCACAGAAATGTGGGGAAAATGTGTTTTTTTTGACAATTTTTTATGTTTGCAAGGGATTCTGGGTAACAGAACCTGGTGGGAGGCAGTCAAGTCACCCCATCCTGGATTCCCCTGGGTGTCTAGTTTTCAAAAATGTATAGGTTTGCTAGGTTTCCCTAGGTGCCGGCAGAGGTAGGGTTCAAAAACTACAGCTAGGCACTTTGCCAAAAAAGGGTCATTTTTCACTGCGAAATTGAGGTGTGACCACGTTGCGTTTTGCGCCGTTTCCTGTCGCAGGCACTAGGCCGACCCACACAAGTGAGGTACCATTTTTCTCGTAAGACTTTGGGGAACGCGGGGTGGGTGGAAATTTGTGGATCCACGCAGATTCCAGAACTTTCCACCACAGAAATGTGGGGAAAATGTGTTTTTTTTGATAATTGTTTATATTTGCAAGGGATTCTGGGTAACAGAACCTGGTGGGAGGCAGTCAAGTCACCCCATCCTGGATTCCCCTGGGTGTCTAGTTTTCAAAAATGTATAGGTTTGCTAGGTTTCCCTAGGTGCCGGCAGAGGTAGGGTTCAAAAACTACAGCTAGGCACTTTGCCAAAAAAGGGTCATTTTTCACTGTGAAATTGAGGTGTGACCACGTTGCGTTTTGCGCCGTTTCCTGTCGCAGGCACTAGGCCGACCCACACAAGTGAGGTACCATTTTTCTCGTAAGACTTTGGGGAACGCGGGGTGGGTGGAAATTTGTGGATCCACGCAGATTCCAGAACTTTCCACCACAGAAATGTGGGGAAAATGTGTTTTTTTTGACAATTTTTTATGTTTGCAAGGGATTCTGGGTAACAGAACCTGGTGGGAGGCAGTCAAGTCACCCCATCCTGGATTCCCCTGGGTGTCTAGTTTTCAAAAATGTATAGGTTTGCTAGGTTTCCCTAGGTGCCGGCAGAGCTAGGGTTCGAAAACTACAGCTAGGCACTTTGCCAAAAAAGGGTCATTTTTCACTGCGAAATTGAGGTGTGACCACGTTGCGTTTTGCGCCGTTTCCTGTCGCAGGCACTAGGCCGACCCACACAAGTGAGGTACCATTTTTCTCGTAAGACTTTGGGGAACGCGGGGTGGGTGGAAATTTGTGGATCCACGCAGATTCCAGAACTTTCCACCACAGAAATGTGGGGAAAATGTGGTTTTTTTGACAATTTTTTATGTTTGCAAGGGATTCTGGGTAACAGAACCTGGTGGGAGGCAGTCAAGTCACCCCATCCTGGATTCCCCTGGGTGTCTAGTTTTCAAAAATGTATAGGTTTGCTAGGTTTCCCTAGGTGCCGGCAGAGCTAGGGTTCGAAAACTACAGCTAGGCACTTTGCCAAAAAGGGGTCATTTTTCACTGCGAAATTGAGGTGTGACCACGTTGCGTTTTGCGCCGTTTCCTGTCGCAGGCACTAGGCCGACCCACACAAGTGAGGTACCATTTTTCTCATAAGACTTTGGGGAACGCGGGGTGGGTGGAAATTTGTGGATCCACGCAGATTCCAGAACTTTTCACCACAGAAATGTGGGGAAAATGTGGTTTTTTTGACACTTTTTTATGTTTGCAAGGGATTCTGGGTAACAGAACCTGGTGGGAGGCAGTCAAGTCACCCCATCCTGGATTCCCCTGGGTGTCTAGTTTTCAAAAATGTATAGGTTTGCTAGGTTTCCCTAGGTGCCGGCAGAGCTAGGGTTAAAAAACTACACCTAGGCACTTTGCAAAAAAAGGGTAATTTTTCATTGTGAAAATGTGGTACGTCCACGTTGCATTTTGAGCCATTTCCTGTTGTGGGCACAAGGGCTACCCACACAAGTGAGGTACCATTTTTATCGGGAGACTTAGGGTAACACAGAATTGTAGAGCAACTGTTATTACCTATTGACTTTCGATGCATTTCTGCCTTCCAAATGAAAGACAATGTGTAAAAAATAAGTCATTTTGAAAAATGACCTATAATTCTCATGCTAGTATGGGTACTCCCAATTTCGGAAATGTGCAAATATCTACTGTTTCTAAAATCTACATTTTGTTCCCATTTCAGAAATACATAGGTGTCTTTCATAACAATTTTCCATGTATACATTTTCCCAAAATAATTGCTATATACCCGGTACTTAAAAAAAATCATTGCAAGATGTTGCTCAATTATTGGCTCTGGGTTCGTCGGGTTCTTGGTGAACCTACAAGTCCTATATATCCCCACAACCAGAAAGGTCCAGCGGATATAACGGTATATTGCCTTCAAATAGCTGTCATAATTAGAAGAAGTTACAGGTGAAAACGTTGACACAAATGGCTGTTTTTTTCAACTAATTTTCAATTTTTCCTTTATTTAACTGTTAGTTTCTATAAGGAAAACTTTAAGGATCTACAAAAATGACCCCTTGCTGAATTCAGAATTTTGTCTACTTTTCATAAATGTATGGCTTTCCAGGATCCATTATTGGTTTCATACCTATTTCTACCATTAACTGGAAGGAGGTTGAAAGCACAAAAAATAGCAAAAATAGGCTATGTCCCAGAAAAATGCCAAAACTGTGTAAAAAAGTTGGTTTTCTGACAAAAGTCTGCTTGTCCCTGAAAGCTGGGAAGATGGTGATTTCATCCCCACAACCCCTTTTTTTATGCCATTTGCAGGGAAAAATCAAGACGCTTTCATCTGTAGCCCTTTTTTCGCATTTTTCCCCCAAAAACCAAAATTTAGCTGTATTTTGACAAATTTCTGGGTCCCCTCCAGGGGAATCCACAAACCCTGGGTACCTTTACAATCCCCATGTTAGAAAAAAAGGACGCAAATTTGGCGTGGATACCTTATGTGGTCAAAAAGTTACAGGGGCCTAAGCGCGCACTACCCCAAATAGCCAAAAAAAGGCTTAGCACAGGAGGGGAAAAGGCCTAGCAGCGAAGGGGTTAATGTTTCATTTCCCCAGAAATTTCAAGATTATTTAATGTAGTTGTTTACAGTTCCTTTTCCTTCTCCCTGCTTTTGTATTGCATTGCCCTTACAGGTTGCTCATTGTATAACTTATTGAATTTGTGTTCTTATCGTTTCAAGTCACTTTTGGGCGCTGTTGCCCTTCAAAGTTGGTTCGATGTTCTGGTGTTCTCGTCTGCCCTGTGTAACTGCACAGTTGGGCAGATGCCAAGAGAGCACCAGGAGGAGCGGTTGTGGGCTTGCATTCTAAACTACTTTGGTCAACCGCCGTGTCTACAGGATCTCTCTTTCAACAACACGACGTCACTGCTCTGCTGCGCATGCGCAGTAACACAGGAACTGTCTTGTCTCCTAAGCAGGGTCAGTAGGACAGGAAATAACGCAATGGGTATTTCCTACTCATGCGCAGTAAGGCACGACGGCACTTCTCTCCCGCGCATGCGCAGTAGTACGAGCGACACCTCTCCCGCGCATGCGCAGTAGTACGAGGCGGCACGTCTCTCCCGCGCATGCGCAGTAGTACGTCGGAGCAGCAGACCCCGCACCGCTCGGCAGGGACGGCGTTCCTGGTTTCTCGGGGCCTCTCTTCGCTGTGACCGCCCTCCGCCTCTGTCCCGCCGGAGCTCCGGGAGGAGCCGCCCTCTGAGGCCCATGGAGGTGAGGTCGAGGCCCGCAGGCGCTGCTGGGGGTCCAGTATCCGGGGCTTCTGCGGCCCCCTGACGACTCCCCTTTGTGCCCCTTAACCCCCCCCCCCATCTCATTTCATGTAGAGTTAACCCCCCTTACATACTCATAATGTAGAGATTCCTGACCCTCTACCCAGCCCCACCCCTCCTGTGATTCTACTTTCACACCCGTGTCCCCACCACACTTATCATTTCCTACATGTTGTATTCTTCAACAGATTTAGTCATCACTCCTGTTACAATCCACAAATTCTGCTTTTTAACTCCAGTAAGACACACCACAGCCCCATGTCTCTCCACCCCCACAGAATGTCCCTGGAGCCCCGGTGCAGCTGCACTCTCTCTCGTACTCTGGAAGCATGTTTGTGACACGAACACAGTATCCTCCTCTGACCCCCCCCCCCGTATAATGGCCATGAGAGTAGGTGGAGTGCACTGACCTGGCTCACAGCCTTCTTGTTACCTAGGACTTCCATTGCAAGCCTCACAGTATCCTCATTGCACCTCTGAAGATGGCCCTGAGAGTAGGTGGAGTGAACTGACCTGGCACACAGCCTTCTTGTTACCTAGGACTTCCATTGGAAGCCTCACAGTATCATCCTCACACCTCTGAAGATGGCCCTGAGAGTTGGTGGAGTGCACTGACCTGGCACACAGCCTTCTTGTTACCTAGGACTTCCATTGGAAGCCTCACAGTATCCTCATCGCACCTCTGAAGATGGCCCTGAGAGTTGGTGGAGTGCACTGACCTGGCTCACAGCCTTCTTGTTACCTAGGACTTCCATTGCAAGCCTCACAGTATCCTCATTGCACCTCTGAAGATGGCCCTGAGAGTGGGAGGAGTGCACTGACCTGGCACACAGCCTTCTTGTTATCTAGGACTTCCATTGGAAGCCTCACAGTATCATCCTCACACCTCTGAAGATGGCCCTGAGAGTTGGTGGAGTGCACTGACCTGGCTCACAGCCTTCTTGTTACCTAGGACTTCCATTGGAAGCCTCACAGTATCCTCATCACACCTCTGAAGATGGCCCTGAGAGTTGGCGGAGTGCTCTGACCTGGCTCACAGCCTTCTTGTTACCTAGGACTTCCATTGGAAGCCTCACAGTATCCTCATCACACCTCTGAAGATGTCCCTGAGAGTTGGTGGAGTGCTCTGACCTGGCTCACAGCCTTCTTGTTACCTAGGACTTCCATTGCAAGCCTCACAGTATCCTCATTGCACCTCTGAAGATGGCCCTGAGAGTTGGCGGAGTGCACAGACCTGGCTCACAGCCTTCTTGTTACCTAGGACTTCCATTGCAAGCCTCACAGTATCCTCATCGCACCTCTGAATATGGCCCTGAGAGTTGGTGGAGTGCTCTGACCCGGCTCACAGCCTTCTTGTTATCTAGGACTTCCATTGCAAGCCTCACAGTATCATCCTCACACCTCTGAAGATGGCCCTGAGAGTTGGTGGAGTGCACTGACCTGGCTCACAGCCTTCTTGTTACCTAGGACTTCCATTGGAAGCCTCACACTATCCTCATCACACCTCTGAAGATGTCCCTGAGAGTTGGTGGAGTGCTCTGACCTGGCTCACAGCCTTCTTGTTACCTAGGACTTCCATTGCAAGCCTCACAGTATCCTCATAACACCTCTGAAGATGGCCCTGAGAGTTGGTGGAGTGCTCTGACCTGGCTCACAGCCTTCTTGTTATCTAGGACTTCCATTGCAAGCCTCACAGTATCCTCATCACACCTCTGAAGATGGCCCTGAGAGTTGGTGGAGTGCTCTGACCTGGCTCACAGCCTTCTTGTTACCTAGGACTTCCATTGGAAGCCTCACAGTATCCTCATTGCACCTCTGAAGATGGCCCTGAGAGTTGGCGGAGTGCACTGACCTGGCTCACAGCCTTCTTGTTACCTAGGACTTCCATTGCAAGCCTCACAGTATCCTCATCACACCTCTGAAGATGGCCCTGAGAGTTGGCGGAGTGCACAGACCTGGCTCACAGCCTTCTTGTTACCTAGGACTTCCATTGGAAGCCTCACACTATCCTCATCACACCTCTGAAGATGTCCCTGAGAGTTGGCGGAGTGCACAGACCTGGCTCACAGCCTTCTTGTTACCTAGGACTTCCATTGCAAGCCTCACAGTATCCTCATCGCACCTCTGAAGATGGCCCTGAGAGTTGGTGGAGTACTCTGACCTGGCACACAGCCTTCTTGTTACCTAGGACTTCCATTGGAAGCCTCACAGTATCCTCATCGCACCTCTGAAGATGGCCCTGAGAGTTGGTGGAGTGCTCTGACCTGGCACACAGCCTTCTTGTTATCTAGGGCTTCCATTGTAAGCCTCACAGTATCCTCATCACACCTCTGAAGATGGCCGTGAGAGTTGGTGGAGTGCTCTGACCTGGCACACAGCCTTCTTGTTATCTAGGACCTCCATTGTAAGCCTCACCGTATCCTCATCGCACCTCTGAAGATGGCCCTGAGAGTTGGCGGAGTGCACAGACCTGGCTCACAGCCTTCTTGTTACCTAGGACTTCCATTGGAAGCCTCACACTATCCTCATCACACCTCTGAAGATGGCCCTGAGAGTGGGAGGAGTGCACTGACCTGGCACACAGCCTTCTTGTTATCTAGGACCTCCATTGTAAGCCTCACAGTATCCTCATCACACCTCTGAAGATGGCCCTGAGAGTTGGCGGAGTGCTCTGACCTGGCTCACAGCCTTCTTGTTACCTAGGACTTCCATTGCAAGCCTCACAGTATCCTCATCGCACCTCTGAAGATGGCCCTGAGAGTTGGCGGAGTGCACTGACCTGGCACACAGCCTTCTTGTTACCTAGGACTTCCATGGGAAGCCTCACAGTATCCTCATCACACCTCTGAAGGTGGCCCTGAGAGTAGGTGGAGTGCACTGACCTGGCACCCAGCCTTCTTGTTACCTAGGACTTCAATTGCAAGCCTCACAGTATCATCCTCACACCTCTGAAGATGGCCCTGAGAGTTGGTGGAGTGCTCTGACCTGGCTCACAGCCTTCTTGTTACCTAGGACTTCCATTGCAAGCCTCACAGTATCCTCATCGCACCTCAGAAAATGGCCATGAGAGTTGGTGGAGTGCACTGACCTGGCACACAGCCTTCTTGTTACCTAGGGCTTCCATGGGAAGCCTCACAGTATCCTCATCGCACCTCTGAAGATGGCCCTGAGAGTTGGCGGAGTGCACTGACCTGGCACCCAGCCTTCTTGTTACCTAGGACTTCCATTGCAAGCCTCACAGTATCCTCATCGCACCTCTGAAGATGGCCGTGAGAGTAGGTGGAGTGCACTGACCTGGCACACAGCCTTCTTGTTACCTAGGGCTTCCATGGGAAGCCTCACAGTATCCTCATCGCACCTCTGAAGATGGCCCTGAGAGTAGGTGGAGTGCACTGACCTGGCACACAGCCTTCTTGTTACCTAGGACTTCCATGGGAAGCCTCACAGTATCCTCATCGCACCTCTGAAGATGGCCCTGAGAGTAGGTGGAGTGCACTGACCTGGCACACAGCCTTCTTGTTACCTAGGGCTTCCATGGGAAGCCTCACAGTATCCTCATCGCACCTCTGAAGATGGCCCTGAGAGTAGGTGGAGTGCACTGACCTGGCTCAGAGCCATCTTGTTACCTAGGGCTTCCATTGGAAGACTGCATCATCAACAGGCGATTCTAAATCTGGTTATTGGGAGGTCAAAAATTGCGTCTCACTGTGGATTTGTGGATGGTTTGGAGGCAGTGTAAGAGGTGGTTAGAGATCCTGGTGTAGAGTGCATTGCCATTGTCTGAACTGCTATTGATGAGGGCTTGAGTGATGGTGTGTCTGGTGTTTAGGGGTAGCCATTTGAATATATTGCGGGTATGTGAAGAATGTGGAAGCAGGAGGAGATGACCACATTAACCTGCGCTGTCCTGTTGAGCTGGTCATCCAAGATGATTCCTAGGTTTCTGGCATGATCCCTCGGAATGGGAGTTGGTCCAAGCTCTGAAGACTACCAGCTGGAGTCCCACGGAGAGTTCTTATTTCCAAGATCAGCACTTACATCTTGTCGGAGTTGAGTTTCAGACAGTTAGATCTCATCCAGTCTGCTGCGTTGATCATTCAGTTGGAGAAACTTTCTGGTGATGATAAACGCTTCTGTCAGCGAGAGGATAAGTTGAGTGTCATCGGTGTAGAATATGATGGTGATGCCTTTGGATCTGATGATCTTCACGAGCGGGGTCATGTAGCTGTTGAGCAGGGTTGGGCTGAGTGAACAACCCTAAAGGACTCCACAGATCCGCTTCTTGGACTCCAATGTATACGCTGGTAGTCTGAATCGTTGTGTTCATCCTGTGAGAGAGGATTCTATCCCGTTGAGGGCTGGTCCTTGGTAGCCTATCTTGTGAAGTCTTCTGACGAGGATGTGGTTGGAGGCAGTATCAAGACTGTGGAGAAGTCGAGTAGGATGAGGGCTGCAGCTTCTCCCTGGTCCAGTATATCATGGATGTCATCCATGGCTAAAGAACAGTGTTGTTTCTGTGCTGTGGTTGCTCCAAACTCCTGATTGGGTGTGGTCCAGCAGGTTGCGGTGTTCGAGATGGCTGGTGAGTTGTCTGTTGATGGCCTTCCCCTAATTTTGGCTGGATAAGGAAGCAGAGAGATGGGACGGAAGTTGCTCAGCTCACCGAGGTCGGCCAATGTTTTTTGTGTGGAGGGCTTTGACTGCTGCATGTTTTCAGACTTCTGGGAAGATGGTAGATTTGATGGAGGTGTTGATGATGTGAGTTAGGGCGCTGCTGATTGGTGGCCCTCCCATGTTGTAAATGTGGTGGGGGCATGGGTCCATAGATGCCGCGGAGAGTACTGTTTTTATGATCGCTGCTGTGTCTTCTACGGTGAGAGTTTTCCATTCAGTCAGGTGTTCATCTCAGTTTGTGGTGGACAGGTTGGTGATCAGATCTTTGGGGTCTGATTGTTGTTCGAAGTTGCTGTAGAACGTTTCTACTTTACTATGAAGAAGTTTGCTAACTTGTCACAGAGTTCCTGTCATGGTGTTGGCTGTGACCTCGGGGTGGTGAACTCTTTGACGATTGTGAAGATCTCCTTGCAGCTCTTAAAGCTCATCTCTATTTGTTTTGTTAGTGCCTTTCTTTTGGTGACTCTCAGAAGTTGGCGGTAGCGTCTGATTGCGGCGTTGTAGGTGGTTCTGGCATTGGCGTCGTAGTTCTCCATTTTCTCTCTTCCTGCTTGCAGTAGCATTTAGATTTTCAGAGTTCCTGTGTATACCAGCTGGCTTGTTTGTTGGTTCTTCTTTGTTGCTTTTGATGGGTACAAGAGAGTCTGCACAGTTCTTGAAACATTTGTTGAAGTTGGTGATGTCCTTGGCAAGGTTGTTGGTGTTGTTGGGTTGGTCAGTTTTGAGGGCGCTGAGCCAGCCTGCCTCTGTTACTTTGTTGGTGCTCTGGCTGGGTGGGTTGATGCTTGTGGGTGCATTGTCTTGCGGTGCAGTGATTTCGAAGTTTATTGTGGAGTGGTTAGTCCATGTAAGTTGTGAGGCAGAGATGTAGGTGATTCTGTCACTGCTGGTGAAGACTGGATACAGGGTATGTCCTGCAGTGTGAGTAGGGTCATGATACTTGAGTATCTCAGCGCAACACAAAGATATCTTATCACTTCAGTCTAAAAACTCCTTCGCTCACCAAGCACTCTACAGCGATCTGGGACCTACTTCATGAACATTCCCTTGACATTCTTTTTTTTAAGGAATCTTGACTGAACCCCACCTTAGCACCAGACATTGCCACAGCAAACTCTACCGACTACAAGATTGTTAGGCAGGACCTCCAGAACAAGCCCGGAGGCATAGTCCCCATCATACTCAAGGGCACAATCATCTACTTTACCACCACCGCCAGATACATGGAACAGCTCAGTTTCAAGCTCCACCCCACAGTCAAATTCAGCCTATGAGGAACCCTTATCTGCAGACCTCCGGTACCCGTTCCAATTACACGGGCGACTTCACAGACTTCATTGCGCTCCTCATCATGGATGCTAGCATATTCATCCCCCTCAGAGATCTCAAATTTCACCTAGAAGACCACGCTCCACGGCTCTCCCAGAGACCCTCGAAAGCTAGGTCTCACCCAGCATGTAACCAGATTGACCCATACTGTCATCTCCTGGACCCAAATTACACCTCCCTAAGCAACCTAACAGTCAACAAGACAGTACCATTCTCCAGGACAGACAGACGCTCATCAGCTGCAGCATTCACGTCCCACAACACCCGAAACCTCACACCATCGGAACTGCCCGCCGGAGCTGGAACAAAATCACTGAAACTGACTGGACCTCAGCATGCCCCAACCACACCAGCAGCTTACCCACTGCCATCAGAAACTTCAACAGATGGTTATCTTCCTGTGCCGATTTTCTGTCCCTCTTAAACGGAAAGGCATCACAGCAAGACCCAGACCTAATGCAAGCTGGTACACAGAAGATTTCAGGCTAACTAGACACTGCAAGCAACTGGAGCATAGATGGCGATTCACCCAAGACACCACAGGCAAAAACAGCTGAAAATCTGCTCTAAGATGCTATCACAAGTGGATCCCGATAGACAAAAGTACAACTATCCCAGACGAATCAACACCTGCACAAACAAGAGTTAGGAGATTTTCAACACTGTCAAGGAGTTCACTGCCCTGCCAGCAGCCTCCAGCTGAAACCCAATCACAAGACCTCTGTGACAAACTCTCTGACTTCTTCAGCAACAAAATTACCACCATCTATGGAAACTTTGGCAGGCAACCAGACCCCATCACCCAGGCCACCAAACTCCTCACTGAGACTGGGGAGTAGACACTGACCGCCTGGACCACCATCACCCAGCCAAAACAAGTGCTACCATGAAGACAATGCACTCGAGCTCCCGCCAACCCCTGCCCAGACCACTCCTTCACCAAATGACTACTTTCTAACTTCCTCAACTCCTCCACCAACCCATCTCCCTCCTACCATATGCGGCCAAGGTCTTAGAGAAGCTAATCAGTCTTTTCCTCACGGACCATCTCAACAAACATCAACTCTTTGACATCATTCAATCCAGTTTTAGATCCCTCCACAGCACGGAAGTGGCATTAATCACTGCCACAGACTACATCCGCATGATCCTAGACTAAGGTGAATCAGCAGCTCTCATCCTGGTGGCTCTCTTGGCAGCTCTCAACACGTCTACCACCCAATCTTCATCAGGAGCCTGCATGACATCAACACCCAAGGATCCGTCCTCCATTGGATCTGCTCCTTCTAAACTGAGAAAACAAAAGCTGTCAGCATGGCATCATATTCCTCAGTAACCTGCAAACTAATCTGTAGAGTAGTGCAAGGCTGTTCCCTCAGCCCCACGCTTTTCAACACATACATGATCCCACTGGGCAACGTCATCCAAGCACACCACATAAACATCCTCTCCTACGCTGACGACATACAACTGCTAATCTTCTCTCAGACAGGACCCCCAACACAAGAAACAAGATCACCACCTTCATGACGAATGGATGACTTCCAACTGTCTGAAGCTCAACGGCGACAATACAGATGTAGTATTCTTTATCCGCATCACCTCATTTTGGAATTTAACTTTGTGGCCTGCCGAACTGGGACCTACATCCTCACCCAGCACCTACAGAAGGAACCTCTGCATCATCATAGACAACAAACTGGACATAAAGACCCAAGTCAATGGCGTCACGATATCGTGCTTCCACACCCTGAAAACGTTAATGAAGATCTTCAAGTGGCTCCCCAACCACACCATGAAGACTATCGCCCACATTCTCATCACCAGCAAACTACACTGCGAAAACACCCTCACAGCTGAAATCTCCACACAACCAACCATAGGGCTGTACACCATCCAGAACTCAGCAGCGAGACTGATACTCAAACTTCCACACAGGACACGCACACACCACACCTCAGGGAACTCCACTGGCTCCCTACACACATATGCCCTCACTTCAGACTTCTTCCACTTACATTCAAGGCACTACACAACTTTGGTCCGGCTTACCTGAACAGTAGCGTCACCTTCTGTCAACCACACGGACACCTCTGCTCTGTCCGACTCCTACTCGTACATATCCCACACATACACAGAAACAAAGCCAAGGGCCAGGCGTTCTCACACATTGCTCCTAAAGCCCGGAATGACTTACATCCTCACATCTGAGCCTCCTCGCTTCTTGAGTTCCGTAATAGACTGAAGACTCTTCAAATAACTCCGCTATAGACAGATTAAGCTCCATCACCTGCATAGCGCTAGGATACCCTCACGGTTGATGGCACACTCTACAAATACTTGTAACATGACATAACCGTACCAGCCTCATTCTGATGGAATTACATTGGCTCTACTTGCCAGCAGCAAGATCTTCAAACCGGATGCATCATTTACAAAACCATCATGGATAACAGCCCTGCTTATTTTGCAGACAAACTCACCATCTCTGATGTCTCTCGGCACACCAGCAGCCTAAGCACCATCAGACTGGAGACTTAAAAAGTGCAAAAAAAGCAAAACCAAGGAAGCATGCCTCTGCCAATCTCACCAACATCCCTGTATCCATCAGGACCGGCCAAAGGCTGCTCCAGTTTTGGAAAGAGTTGAAGACGAAGTGTTTTAAAGAACCTAACATCACAGTATAGTAACAAGCCACAAACTTGCTCAGCTCTTTCACCCAGCACTCTGCTGCCTTTTGGTGCAATACAAATACGACATGCTTACAAACTTACGCACAGACACACATACAATAGCATATGCAGATAAATAGCAGGTCATTTTCCCTATTAATTTTCTGCAGATTTCATCTGCAAAATTTAATGGAGCAAAACTTTCTCACACCCTGTAATTACTTCATGCAATATAGGTGCTTGTGAGGGGATTGTCCTTTATCGACCCACTTGTAATCAAGCACTGAGTCTTAAATTGTATTATTTAATCTATTTCTTTATATTTAAAGTGGTCTTCAGCCCGTCCCTGTCAGCTTACTTATCACACCTTTTTTACTTTCAGAAACAGATTTAGCTGTATCCATCTCTGCTTTCATTCAAAGAGAAGATGATAGAATGTGGTGGAAAGTTAACATTAAGTTCAATGTATTTAAGATGAATGCAGGGCCACCGTTTTCTAGATTTCACTGAGTGCAGCGACCAGGAAAGCAACATAATGGTTTCTGTTCCAGACACAGGTTCCCTTCCGCGATGCTTCTGGCTGTTTCTCTGAAGATGATTGGCATCTTTTACAAGAATGGCAGAAGGAGCTTTGTGGGAACGTGATGAAAGAAATTCAAAGAGCGCTGATCTCGCTGGGTAAAGTTGCACTATTGATCATTATCGGGGATTGTTGCCGTCTTCCGGATGCTGCATGTATGTATTATTGCATGATTGTGAGAGCAGATTTTGTTTTGATGTTCTGTCTTTTGTTCTATCGCTTTCATTCTTCCAGGAGTAAGGATCTGGTTATGTTCAGGTGGAGTGGGTACTCCTGAAGAACATACAGCACTGGTTATGAAGGAGGCTTGAAGATAGTAAGTTCTAAAAAGGGAAAGGCACCCACTGGACAGTAGTAAATTAGGGCATTCTTTGGACACGAAAGCTGTGCGCGGCAGTTGAGGGGGAATTGGCTTTCCGGGAAGAGAGAGTGCATCCAACCACATGCTACAAACAGCTAAAAGCCAAAGTGCATCCAACCACATGCTGCAAACAGCTAAAGGCCAAAGTGCAGCAGGGCATTGGCCTCTCGCAGGACCCTCCTGTCTATACATTAGGCTAATGATAGCCAACGAGATGCGATGAGTTCTTTGCCCAGAGTAATTTGCTCAACTGCTGTTGCTCACTCTATTAAGTTTGCTTTCCAGACTTTTACTTCGGGGCCTTAGACACCACCTAATGTATTGCAATATTCTCCTCGCCAACATCATACAAAGCTCCATTTTTGGGGTTTTCACCATGAAGCGTTCTCTTCTTGGCATCACACTCAAGAGGAGCATTTTGATAAAGAAGAAAGCTTGCATCTGCAGCAAACTGCTGGGCCGGCAAGGTATTTCTTAATCCATTTGTTTGGCCTCATGCAGGTTCTGTGTAAATAGTTCAACTGTATCCGCTTACATTTTGTCTTGTGGGACACCTGCTTGATTTGCTCAGATGCCCTCATCCATTCTGACACAGTCAGCACTCCACTGGTCTTCAGCTCAGTCTGTCCTGCCACCTTTATCTGTCACTAAGGCTGCATGTAGATGTGTTATTAAATGTATACACCTTCCAGTCCCAGTATCTGTTGCACAACTGTGTGTTTCTGTTGTTTATGTGGTTACGAAATCCAAATCCTCAGGGCAGTATGCGCTAATACGTTCTGATGCAGGTGAGACTAAATAGAGGGCCACTCATGATAGGGAGCATCTAAGCCCCGAACATGAACCAGACACAGGTTTTTGAGTCCCTGGCACCGCTTTTATCACAGGACATGCAAATTCCAATGGTGCTAGGAGGGGATTATAATCGTGTGGAAAATGTGACCCTGGGTAGGTCAGTTCCCTCACTTATTGAGACTCCAGTAGTAAAATGAACTCTAGACTATCAAGAATGGGCGATAAACTGAGATTTAGCTGATGTCTGGAGACTAAGGAGGAATATTCCTCGTATTCATCAGCTTATGATCTACATGTCCAACTGGTTAGATTGATGTTCTCCCCCAGAATTAGAGAACATCATATACATAGAGTATGTGGCCTGCACATTATTGGACCACAGCCCATTCATTTTAGAAGTTGTGTGGGCATGACAGTTGGCTCCAATTCCAACATGGAGGCTCTCGCCCTTACATTTGCACAAAGATATGTTTAGAGATCCATTGGGCAATACAATTGGGAAATATTTCCGAATCAGTCATGGCACCACACACCACATTAACATAGAGTGGGAAGTGTTTAAGGTTGCGGTATGGGGCTTCTGTATTGGTCAAACAATAGAAGATAAAGTTCTTAGAAAACAAATTGAATAGACCGTGTGAGAGGACCTTTCCTTGCAAGCATGAATCATACTCAGTGGACCCCCAGAGTGGGATCAGGGGATTGAGAGACACTCAGTGGATCTTGTGAGGGGTTCTCTCCCCCAAGAGTGCAAGTCACACTTGTGGACCCAGTGGGACTTCCCATGCAATGAGAACGAGTTACAGTCTCTGTATCCTCAGTGGGGTTCCACACCCCGGCTTCAGAAGAAAGAGTCACACTAAGTGGACCAAGCATCCCCTCCTCCTCACAAAAATGAGTAACACAGTTTTATCTGTAAGCGGGCCTCTTCCCCTCAAGCCCAGGAGGGCTAGTCATACTCAATAGACCCTTTTAGGAGGTCTCTTTAAAACCACCTTCCTCCTGTGCAGGATGAGTCCTACTCTGTGGACCCAGTAAGAAGGCCTCTTTGGCTCCCCACACCCCCAGAGGGTTAAGTCATCCTCCGTGAACCATTTATGGGATCCCCTCTCTTCCAAAAAGAAGAATCACATTGAGTGTTCTTTCAGAATATGAGGCATATTTAATGGGTCCTCTGCGGGAGCCCCCGGAGGAGGACATCACACTCAGTTGGCACTGTAAGGGAGCCTCGCCCACAGGGCAAAGAGTAACACGCGGTAGACCCTGTGAGGAGGCCTCTCTTCCCGAGAGTATGAGTGACACTCTTTCGACCCTCAAAGGACGGGTTGCACTTAATGTACCATATGAATTGGCAGTCCCTAGAGCCAGGAGTCATATTGAGTTGGCCCTGTATGGGGTGACCTGTCCATCAAAATGACGAGAAACAATCAGGGGTCTCTGTGAGGGAGGCTTTTGCCCCAAGACTCCAGTTACATTAAGTTGCTTCTGTGTTATTTTTGAGAGCTTAAAGAACAATTGATGTACAGAATGCAGATCAATGTCATAGATTCACCCCAGTACAGAGATCTGGGCCTAAATCCATCGTTTTTTTGCTCACCATGCCATTCCAGTTTGGACCCAGCCATATGCAAATCAGTCTTGACCCTGCGCCCAATGGGAACAGTCCAGCCCGAACTGGAAACAAGCATCCTAGGACCGGTTTCGGGCTTTCAGCCCTCATCAGCCAGGATAGCTTGACTCCAGTGGCATGGAGAGCACGAGTCCCACGTCTGGGCATACCCGTCCCACTCGGGTGTCTCTTCTATAGGGGCAGAACATTTCTCACATTGTCTTTCATGTGGTGGGAGAACCATCTCTCGCGCTGTGTCTTCTAAAGTGTGAGCAAGTATCATATTGTTTCTCCTGGAGGGGGGAGGACATCATTTAGTAGCCGAAGAGCAAACTCTTCACGCAAGATTCTAGAGGCAATCTGGTACAGGCAGGTTCTCTATTCCATGTTACAATCGCAGTCTGGTACAAGTCGGTTTTTTATTCCATTTATTCCATGTTACAATCGCACTCTGGTACAGGTAGGTTCTTTATTCCATGTTACACTGACACTCTGGTACAGGTAGGTTCTTTATTCCATGTTTCACTCACACTCTGGTACAGGTAGGTTCTTTATTCCATTTATTCCATGTTACAATCGCACTCTGGTACAGGTAGGTTCTTTATTCCATGTTTCACTCACACTCTGGTACAGGTAGGTTCTTTATTCCATTTATTCCATGTTACAATCGCACTCTGGTACAGGTAGGTTCTTTATTCCATGTTTCACTCACACTCTGGTACAGGTAGGTTCTTTATTCCATTTATTCCATGTTACAATCGCACTCTGGTACAGGTAGGTTCTTTATTCCATGTTACAATCACACTCTGGTAGAGGTCGGTTCTTTATTACAAGTCATAATCACACTCTGGTAGAGGTCGGTTCTTTATTACAAGTCATAATCACACTCTGGTACAGGTCGGTTCTTTATTCCTTGTTACAATCACACTCTGGTACAGATAGGTTCTCTATTCCATGTTACAGTCACACTCTGGTAGAGGTCGGTTCTTTATTACAAGTCATAATCACACTCTGGTACAGGTAGGTTCTTTATTCCATTTTACAATCACACTCTGGTACAGGTTGGTTCTCTATTCCATGTTACAATCACAGCCTGGTACAGGTCGGTTCTTTATTCCACGTTACACTCACACTCTGGTACAGGTAGACTCTTTATTCCCTGTTACAATTACACTCTTGTAGAGATTGGTTCTCTATTCCATGTTACAATCACACTCTGGTACAGGTCAATTCTTTGTTCCAAGTTACAATCGAACTCTGGTAGAGGTAGGTTCTTTATTCCATGTTACAATCATATTCTGGTACAGGTCGGTTCTTTGTTCCAAGTTACAATCGCACTCTTGTACAGGTAGGTTCTTTATTCCATGTTACACTCACACTCTGGTACAGGTCGGTTCTCTATTCCATGTTACAATCACAGTCTGGTACATGTAGGTTCTTTACTCCATGCTGCAATCACACTCTGGTACAGGTCAATTCTTTGTTCCAAGTTACAATCACACTCTGTTAGAGGAAGGTTCTTTTTTCCATGTTACACTCTGGTACAGGTCAGTTCTTTATTCCATGTTACACTCACACTCTGGTAGAGGTCGGTTCTATATTCGATGTTACAATCGCAGTCTGGTACAGGTAGGTTCTTTATTCTGTATTACAATCACACTCTAGTAGAGGTCGGTTCTTTATTCCATGTTACAACCGCACTCTGGTACAGGTAGGTTCTTTATTCCATGTTACAATCACACTCTGGTACAAGTAGGTTCTTTATTCCAAGTTACAATCACACTCTGGTACAGGTCGGTTCTTTATTCCATGTTACAATCGCACTCTGGAACAGTTCGGCTCTTTATTCCATGTTACAATCGCAGTCCGGTACAGGTAGGTTTTTTATTCCATGTTACAATCACACTCTAGTAGAGGTCGGTTCTTTATTCCATGTTACAATCA
This sequence comes from Calotriton arnoldi, assembly GCA_963921515.1. NCBI lineage: Eukaryota > Metazoa > Chordata > Amphibia > Caudata > Salamandridae > Calotriton > Calotriton arnoldi. Next base: position 126,546 of record CAWUFW010018452.1, on the reverse strand, counting down.
CACTTTGGTACAGGTTGATTCTTTATTCCATGTTACAATCACACTCTAGTGCAGGTAGGTTCTCTATTCCATGTTAGAATCACACTCTGGTAGAGGTTGGTTCTTTATTCCATGTTACAATCACACTCTAGTGCAGGTAGGTTCTCTATTCCATGTTACAATCACACTTTGGTACAGATCGGTTCTTTATTTCATGTTACAGTCACAGTCTGGTAGAGGTCGGTTCTTTATTCCATGTTACACTGACACTCTGGTACAGGTCGGTTCTTTATTCCATGTTACAGTCAGTCTGGTAGAGGTTGGTTCTTTATTCCATGTTACAATCACACTCTGGTACAGGTCGGTTCTTTGTTCCAAGTTACAATCACACTCTGGTACAGGTCGGTTCTCTATTCCATGTTACAATCACACTCTGGTACAAGTGCAATTCTTTGTTCCAAGTTACAATCACACTCTGTTTGAGTTAGGTTCTTTATTCCATGTTACAATCACACTCTGGTAGATGTAGTTTCTTTATTCCAGTTACAATTACACTCTGGTAGAGGTAGGTTCTTTATTCCAGTTACAATCACACTCTGGTAGAGGTAGGTTCTTTATTCCATGTTACAATCACACTCTGGTAGAGGTAGGTTCTTTATTCCAGTTACAATCACACTCTGGTACAGGTCGGTTCTTTATTCCATGTTACAATCACACTGGTACAGGTCGGTTCTTTATTCCATGTTACAATCACACTCTGGTGGATGTAGGTTCTTTATTCCATGTTACACTCTGGTACAGGTCAGTTCTTTATTCCATGTTACACTCACACTCTGGTAGAGGTCGGTTCTTTATTCCATGTTACAATCACACTCTGGTACAGATTGGTTCTTTATTCCAGTTACAATCGCACTCTGGAACAGTTCAGTTCTTTATTCCATGTTACAATCGCAGTCCGGTACAGGTAGGTTCTTTATTCCATGTTACAATCACACTCTGGTGGATGTAGGTTCTTTATTCCATGTTACACTCTGGTACACTCTGGTACAGGTCAGTTCTTTATTCCATGTTACACTCACACTCTGGTAGAGGTCGGTTCTTTATTCCATGTTACAATCACACTCTGGTACAGATTGGTTCTTTATTCCAGTTACAATCGCACTCTGGAACAGTTCAGTTCTTTATTCCATGTTACAATCGCAGTCCGGTACAGGTAGGTTCTTTATTCCATGTTACAATCACACTCTGGTGGATGTAGGTTCTTTATTCCATGTTACACTCTGGTACACTCTGGTACAGGTCAGTTCTTTATTCCATGTTACACTCACACTCTGGTAGAGGTCGGTTCTTTATTCCATGTTACAATCACACTCTGGTACAGATTGGTTCTTTATTCCAGTTACAATCGCACTCTGGAACAGTTCAGTTCTTTATTCCATGTTACAATCGCAGTCCGGTACAGGTAGGTTCTTTATCCCATGTTACAATCGCACTCTAGTAGAGGTCGATTCTTTATTCCATGTTACAATCACACTCTAGTGCAGGTAGGTTCTCTATTCCATGTTAGAATCACACTCTGGTAGAGGTTGGTTCTTTATTCCATGTTACAATCACTCTCTAATGCAGGTAGGTTCTCTATTCCATGTTACAATCACACTTTGGTACAGGTCGGTTCTTTATTCCATGTTACAGTCACAGTCTGGTAGAGGTCGGTTCTTTATTCCATGTTACACTGACACTCTGGTACAGGTCGGTTCTTTATTCCATGTTACAGTCAGTCTGGTAGAGGTTGGTTATTTATTCCATGTTACAGTCACAGACTGGTAGAGGTTGGTTCTTTATTCCATGTTACAATCACACTCTGGTACCGGTCGGTTCTCTATTCCATGTTCCAATCACACTCTGGTACAAGTGCAATTCTTTGTTCCAAGTTACAATCACACTCTGGTACAGGTCAATTCTTAGTTACAATCACTCTCTGGTAGAGGTAGATTCTTTTTTCCGTGTTACACTCACACTCTGGTATAGTGTCGGTTCTTTATTCCATGTTACAATCACACTCTGGTGGATGTAGGTTCTTTATTCCAGTTACAATCACACTCTGGTACAGGTCGGTTCTTTATTCCATGTTACAGTCACACCCTGGTACAGGTAGGTTCTTTATTCCATGTTACAATCTCACTCTGGTACAGGTAGGTTCTTTATTCCATGTTACAATCACACTCTGGTACTGGTAGTTTCTTTATTCCATGTTACAATCACCCTCTGGTACAGGTTGGTTCTTTATTCCAAGTTACAATCGCACTCTGCTAATGGTCGATTCTTTATTCCATGTTACAATCGCAGTCCGGTACAGGTAGGTTCTTTATCCCATGTTACAATCGCACTCTAGTAGAGGTCGATTCTTTATTCCATGTTACAATCACACTCTAGTGCAGGTAGGTTCTCTATTCCATGTTAGAATCACACTCTGGTAGAGGTTGGTTCTTTATTCCATGTTACAATCACTCTCTAATGCAGGTAGGTTCTCTATTCCATGTTACAATCACACTTTGGTACAGGTCGGTTCTTTATTCCATGTTACAGTCACAGTCTGGTAGAGGTCGGTTCTTTATTCCATGTTACACTGACACTCTGGTACAGGTCGGTTCTTTATTCCATGTTACAGTCAGTCTGGTAGAGGTTGGTTATTTATTCCATGTTACAGTCACAGACTGGTAGAGGTTGGTTCTTTATTCCATGTTACAATCACACTCTGGTACAGGTCGGTTATTTATTCCATGTTACAGTCACAGACTGGTAGAGGTTGGTTCTTTATTCCATGTTACAATCACACTCTGGTACAGGTCGGTTCTCTATTCCATGTTCCAATCACACTCTGGTACAAGTGCAATTCTTTGTTCCAAGTTACAATCACACTCTGTTAGAGTTAGGTTCTTTATTCCATGTTACAATCACACTCTGGTAGATGTAGTTTCTTTATTCCAGTTACAATTACACTCTGGTAGAGGTAGGTTCTTTATTCCAGTTACAATCACACTCTGGTAGAGGTAGGTTCTTTATTCCAGTTACAATCACACTCTGGTAGAGGTAGGTTCTTTATTCCAGTTACAATCACACTCTGGTAGAGGTAGGTTCTTTATTCCAGTTACAATCACACTGGTACAGGTCGGTTCTTTATTCCATGTTACAATCACACTGGTACAGGTCGGTTCTTTATTCCATGTTACAGTCAGTCTGGTAGAGGTTGGTTCTTTATTCCATGTTACACTCACACTCTGGTACAGGTCAATTCTTAGTTACAATCACTCTCTGGTAGAGGTAGGTTTTTTTTCCGTGTTACACTCACACTCTGGTATAGGTCGGTTCTTTATTCCATGTTACAGTCACAGTCTGGTAGGTAGGTTCTTTATTCCATGTTACACTGACACTCTGGTACAGGTAGGTTCTTTATTCCATGTTACACCCACACTCTGGTACAGGTCGGTTCTTTATTCCATGTTACAGTCACAGTCTGCTACAGGTAGGTTCTTTATTCCATGTTACACCCACACTCTGGTACAGGTAGGTTCTTTATTCCAGTTACAATCACACTCTGGTAGAGGTAGGTTCTTTATCCCATGTTACAATCGCACTCTAGTAGAGGTCGGTTCTTTATTCCATGTTACAATCGCACTCTGGAACAGTTCGGCTCTTTATTCCATGTTACAATCGCAGTCCGGTACAGGTAGGTTCTTTATTCCATGTTACAATCACACTCTAGTAGAGGTCAGTTCTTTATTCCATGTTACAATCACACTGGTACAGGTCGGTTCTTTATTCCATGGTACAATCACACTCTGGTACAGGTTGATTCTTTATTCCATGTTACAATCACACTCTAGTGCAGGTAGGTTCTCTATTCCATGTTAGAATCACACTCTGGTAGAGGTTGGTTCTTTATTCCATGTTACAATCACACTCTAGTGCAGGTAGGTTCTCTATTCCATGTTAGAATCACACTTTGGTACAGGTCGGTTCTTTATTCCATGTTACAGTCACAGTCTGGTAGAGGTCGGTTCTTTATTCCATGTTACAGTCAGTCTGGTAGAGGTTGGTTCTTTATTCCATGTTACAATCACACTCTGGTACAGGTCGGTTCTCTATTCCATGTTACAATCACACTCTGGTACAAGTGCAATTCTTTGTTCCAAGTTACAATCACACTTTGGTACAGGTCGGTTCTTTATTTCATGTTACAATCACACTCTGGTACAAGTGCAATTCTTTGTTCCAAGTTACAATCACACTTTGGTACAGGTCGGTTCTTTATTCCATGTTACAGTCACACCCTGGTACAGGTAGGTTCTTTATTCCATGTTACAGTCACACCCTGGTACAGGTAGGTTCTTTATTCCATGTTACAATCTCACTCTGGTACAGGTAGGTTCTTTATTCCATGTTACAGTCACACCCTGGTACAGGTAGGTTCTTTATTCCATGTTACAATCTCACTCTGGTACAGGTAGGTTCTTTATTCCATGTTACAATCACACTCTGGTACTGGTAGTTTCTTTATTCCATGTTACAATCACCCTCTGGTACAGGTTGGTTCTTTATTCCAAGTTACAATCGCACTCTGCTAATGGTCGATTCTTTATTCCATGTTACAATCGCAGTCCGGTACAGGTAGGTTCTTTATCCCATGTTACAATCGCACTCTAGTAGAGGTCGATTCTTTATTCCATGTTACAATCACACTCTAGTGCAGGTAGGTTCTCTATTCCATGTTAGAATCACACTCTGGTAGAGGTTGGTTCTTTATTCCATGTTACAATCACTCTCTAATGCAGGTAGGTTCTCTATTCCATGTTACAATAACACTTTGGTACAGGTCGGTTCTTTATTCCATGTTACAGTCACAGTCTGGTAGAGGTCGGTTCTTTATTCCATGTTACACTGACACTCTGGTACAGGTCGGTTATTTATTCCATGTTACAGTCACAGACTGGTAGAGGTTGGTTCTTTATTCCATGTTACAATCACACTCTGGTACAGGTCGGTTCTCTATTCCATGTTCCAATCACACTCTGGTACAAGTGCAATTCTTTGTTCCAAGTTACAATCACACTCTGTTAGAGTTAGGTTCTTTATTCCATGTTACAATCACACTCTGGTAGATGTAGTTTCTTTATTCCAGTTACAATTACACTCTGGTGGAGGTAGGTTCTTTATTCCAGTTACAATTACACTCTGGTACAGGTCGGTTCTTTATTCCAGTTACACTCACACTCTGGTAGAGGTAGGTTCTTTATTCCAGTTACAATCACACTCTGTTAGAGGTAGGTTCTTTATTCCAGTTACAATCACACTCTGGTAGAGGTAGGTTCTTTATTCCAGTTACAATCACACTCTGGTAGAGGTAGGTTCTTTATTCCAGTTACAATCACACTCTGGTAGAGGTAGGTTCTTTATTCCAGTTACAATCACACTCTGGTACAGGTCGGTTCTTTATTCCATGTTACAATAACACTGGTACAGGTCGGTTCTTTATTCCATGTTACAGTCAGTCTGGTAGAGGTTGGTTCTTTATTCCATGTTACACTCACACTCTGGTACAGGTCAATTCTTAGTTACAATCACTCTCTGGTAGAGGTAGGTTCTTTTTTCCGTGTTACACTCACTCTCTGGTAGAGTTAGGTTCTTTATTCCATGTTACAATCACACTCTGGTAGATGTAGTTTCTTTATTCCAGTTACAATTACACTCTGGTAGAGGTAGGTTCTTTATTCCAGTTACAATCACACTCTGGTAGAGGTAGGTTCTTTATTCCAGTTACAATCACACTCTGGTAGAGGTAGGTTCTTTATTCCAGTTACAATCACACTCTGGTAGAGGTAGGTTCTTTATTCCAGTTACAATCACACTCTGGTACAGGTAGGTTCTTTATTCCAGTTACAATCACACTCTGGTAGAGGTAGGTTCTTTATTCCAGTTACAATCACACTCTGGTAGAGTTAGGTTCTTTATTCCATGTTACAATCACACTCTGGTAGATGTAGTTTCTTTATTCCAGTTACAATTACACTCTGGTAGAGGTAGGTTCTTTATTCCAGTTACAATCACACTCTGGTAGAGGTAGGTTCTTTATTCCAGTTACAATCACACTCTGGTAGAGGTAGGTTCTTTATTCCAGTTACAATCACACTCTGGTAGAGGTAGGTTCTTTATTCCAGTTACAATCACACTCTGGTAGAGGTAGGTTCTTTATTCCAGTTACAATCACACTCTGGTAGAGGTAGGTTCTTTATTCCAGTTACAATCACACTGGTACAGGTCGGTTCTTTGTTCCAAGTTACAATCACACTGGTACAGGTCGGTTCTTTATTCCATGTTACAATCACACTGGTACAGGTCGGTTCTTTATTCCATGTTACAGTCAGTCTGGTAGAGGTTGGTTCTTTATTCCATGTTACACTCACACTCTGGTACAGGTCAATTCTTAGTTACAATCACTCTCTGGTAGAGGTAGGTTCTTTTTCCGTGTTACACTCACTCTCTGGTAGAGTTAGGTTCTTTATTCCATGTTACAATCACACTCTGGTAGATGTAGTTTCTTTATTCCAGTTACAATTACACTCTGGTAGAGGTAGGTTCTTTATTCCATGTTACAATCACACTCTGGTAGAGGTAGGTTCTTTATTCCATGTTACAATCACACTCTGGTAGAGGTAGGTTCTTTATTCCAGTTACAATCACACTCTGGTAGAGGTAGGTTCTTTATTTCAGTTACAATCACCCTCTGGTACAGGTCGGTTCTTTATTCCATGTTACAGTCAGTCTGGTACAGGTCAATTCTTAGTTACAATCACTCTCTGGTAGAGGTCGGTTCTTTATTCCATGTTACACTGACACTCTGGTACAGGTAGGTTCTTTATTCCATGTTACACCCACACTCTGGTACAGGTAGGTTCTTTATTCCAGTTACAATCACACTCTGGTAGAGGTAGGTTCTTTATCCCATGTTACAATTGCACTCTAGTAGAGGTCGGTTCTTTATTCCATGTTACAATCGCACTCTGGAACAGTTCGGCTCTTTATTCCATGTTACAATCGCAGTCCGGTACAGGTAGGTTCTTTATTCCATGTTACAATCACACTCTAGTAGAGGTCAGTTCTTTATTCCATGTTACAATCACACTCTGGTACAGGTTGATTCTTTATTTCATGTTACAATCACACTCTAGTGCAGGTAGGTTCTCTATTCCATGTTAGAATCACACTCTGGTAGAGGTTGGTTCTTTATTCCATGTTACAATCACACTCTAGTGCAGGTAGGTTCTCTATTCCATGTTAGAATCACACTCTGGTACAGGTCGGTTCTTTATTCCATGTTACAGTCACAGTCTGGTAGAGGTCGGTTCTTTATTCCATGTTACAGTCAGTCTGGTAGAGGTTGGTTCTTTATTCCATGTTACAATCACACTCTGGTACAGGTCGGTTCTCTATTCCATGTTACAATCACACTCTGGTACAAGTGCAATTCTTTGTTCCAAGTTACAATCACACTTTGGTACAGGTCGGTTCTTTATTTCATGTTACAATCACACTCTGGTACAAGTGCAATTCTTTGTTCCAAGTTACAATCACACTTTGGTACAGGTCGGTTCTTTATTCCATGTTACAGTCACACCCTGGTACAGGTAGGTTCTTTATTCCATGTTACAGTCACACCCTGGTACAGGTAGGTTCTTTATTCCATGTTACAATCTCACTCTGGTACAGGTAGGTTCTTTATTCCATGTTACAGTCACACCCTGGTACAGGTAGGTTCTTTATTCCATGTTACAATCTCACTCTGGTACAGGTAGGTTCTTTATTCCATGTTACAATCACACTCTGGTACTGGTAGTTTCTTTATTCCATGTTACAATCACCCTCTGGTACAGGTTGGTTCTTTATTCCAAGTTACAATCGCACTCTGCTAATGGTCGATTCTTTATTCCATGTTACAATCGCAGTCCGGTACAGGTACGTTCTTTATCTCATGTTACAATCGCACTCTAGTAGAGGTCGATTCTTTATTCCATGTTACAATCACACTCTAGTGCAGGTAGGTTCTCTATTCCATGTTAGAATCACACTCTGGTAGAGGTTGGTTCTTTATTCCATGTTACAATCACTCTCTAATGCAGGTAGGTTCTCTATTCCATGTTACAATAACACTTTGGTACAGGTCGGTTCTTTATTCCATGTTACAGTCACAGTCTGGTAGAGGTCGGTTCTTTATTCCATGTTACACTGACACTCTGGTACAGGTCGGTTATTTATTCCATGTTACAGTCACAGACTGGTAGAGGTTGGTTCTTTATTCCATGTTACAATCACACTCTGGTACAGGTCGGTTCTCTATTCCATGTTCCAATCACACTCTGGTACAAGTGCAATTCTTTGTTCCAAGTTACAATCACACTCTGGTAGATGTAGTTTCTTTATTCCAGTTACAATTACACTCTGGTAGAGGTAGGTTCTTTATTCCATGTTACAATCACACTCTGGTAGAGGTAGGTTCTTTATTCCAGTTACAATCACACTCTGGTAGAGGTTGGTTCTTTATTCCATGTTACAATCACACTCTGGCACAGGTCGGTTCTTTATTCCAGTTACAATCACACTCTGGTAGAGGTAGGTTCTTTATTCCAGTTACAATCACACTCTGGTAGAGGTTGGTTCTTTATTCCATGTTACAATCACACTCTGGTACAGGTCGGTTCTTTATTCCAGTTACAATCACACTCTGGTAGAGGTAGGTTCTTTATTCCAGTTACAATCACACTCTGGTAGAGGTAGGTTCTTTATTCCAGTTACAATCACACTCTGGTAGAGGTAGGTTCTTTATTCCAGTTACAATCACACTCTGGTACAGGTAGGTTCTTTATTCCATGTTACAGTCACACCCTGGTACAGGTAGGTTCTTTATTCCAGTTACAATCACACTCTGGTAGAGGTAGGTTCTTTATTCCAGTTACAGTCACACTCTGGTAGAGGTAGGTTCTTTATTCCAGTTACAATCACACTGGTACAGGTCGGTTCTTTATTCCATGTTACAGTGAGTCTGGTAGAGGTAGGTTCTTTATTCCATGTTACACTGACACTCTGGTACAGGTAGGTTCTTTATTCCATGTTACACCCACACTCTGGTAGAGGTCGGTTCTTTATTCCAGTTACAATCACACTGGTACAGGTCGGTTCTTTATTCCATGTTACAGTCAGTCTGGTAGAGGTTGGTTCTTTATTCCATGTTACACTCACACTCTGGTATAGGTCGGTTCTTTATTCCATGTTACAGTCACAGTCTGGTAGGTAGGTTCTTTATTCCATGTTACACTGACACTCTGGTACAGGTAGGTTCTTTATTCCATGTTACACCCACACTCTGGTACAGGTAGGTTCTTTATTCCAGTTACAATCACACTCTGGTAGAGGTAGGTTCTTTATCCCATGTTACAATCGCACTCTAGTAGAGGTCGGTTCTTTATTCCATGTTACAATCGCACTCTGGAACAGTTCGGCTCTTTATTCCATGTTACAATCGCAGTCCGGTACAGGTAGGTTCTTTATTCCATGTTACAATCACACTCTAGTAGAGGTCAGTTCTTTATTCCATGTTACAATCACACTCTGGTACAGGTTGATTCTTTATTCCATGTTACAATCACACTCTAGTGCAGGTAGGTTCTCTATTCCATGTTAGAATCACACTCTGGTAGAGGTTGGTTCTTTATTCCATGTTACAATCACACTCTAGTGTAGGTAGGTTCTCTATTCCATGTTAGAATCACACTTTGGTACAGGTCGGTTCTTTATTCCATGTTACAGTCACAGTCTGGTAGAGGTCGGTTCTTTATTCCATGTTACAGTCAGTCTGGTAGAGGTTGGTTCTTTATTCCATGTTACAATCACACTCTGGTACAGGTCGGTTCTTTATTCCATGTTACAGTCACAGTCTGGTAGGTAGGTTCTTTATTCCATGTTACACCCACACTCTGGTACAGGTCAATTCTTAGTTACAATCACTCTCTGGTAGAGGTAGGTTCTTTTTTCCGTGTTACACTCACACTCTGGTCGGTTCTTTATTCCATGTTACAATCACACTCTGGTGGATGTAGGTTCTTTATTCCATGTTACACTCTGGTACACTCTGGTACAGGTCAGTTCTTTATTCCATGTTACACTCACACTCTGGTAGAGGTCGGTTCTTTATTCCATGTTACAATCACACTCTGGTACAGATTGGTTCTTTATTCCAGTTACAATCGCACTCTGGAACAGTTCAGTTCTTTATTCCATGTTACAATCGCAGTCCGGTACAGGTAGGTTCTTTATCCCATGTTACAATCGCACTCTAGTAGAGGTCGATTCTTTATTCCATGTTACAATCACACTCTAGTGCAGGTAGGTTCTCTATTCCATGTTAGAATCACACTCTGGTAGAGGTTGGTTCTTTATTCCATGTTACAATCACTCTCTAATGCAGGTAGGTTCTCTATTCCATGTTACAATCACACTTTGGTACAGGTCGGTTCTTTATTCCATGTTACAGTCACAGTCTGGTAGAGGTCGGTTCTTTATTCCATGTTACACTGACACTCTGGTACAGGTCGGTTCTTTATTCCATGTTACAGTCAGTCTGGTAGAGGTTGGTTATTTATTCCATGTTACAGTCACAGACTGGTAGAGGTTGGTTCTTTATTCCATGTTACAATCACACTCTGGTACAGGTCGGTTCTCTATTCCATGTTCCAATCACACTCTGGTACAAGTGCAATTCTTTGTTCCAAGTTACAATCACACTCTGTTAGAGTTAGGTTCTTTATTCCATGTTACAATCGCAGTCCGGTACAGGTAGGTTCTTTATCCCATGTTACAATCGCACTCTAGTAGAGGTCGATTCTTTATTCCATATTACAATCACACTCTAGTGCAGGTAGGTTCTCTATTCCATGTTAGAATCACACTCTGGTAGAGGTTGGTTCTTTATTCCATGTTACAATCACTCTCTAATGCAGGTAGGTTCTCTATTCCATGTTACAATCACACTTTGGTACAGGTCGGTTCTTTATTCCATGTTACAGTCACAGTCTGGTAGAGGTCGGTTCTTTATTCCATGTTACACTGACACTCTGGTACAGGTCGGTTATTTATTCCATGTTACAGTCACAGACTGGTAGAGGTTGGTTCTTTATTCCATGTTACAATCACACTCTGGTACAGGTCGGTTCTCTATTCCATGTTCCAATCACACTCTGGTACAAGTGCAATTCTTTGTTCCAAGTTACAATCACACTCTGTTAGAGTTAGGTTCTTTATTCCATGTTACACTCACACTCTGGTACAGGTCAATTCTTAGTTACAATCACACTCTGTTAGAGTTAGGTTCTTTATTCCATGTTACACTCACACTCTGGTACAGGTCAATTCTTAGTTACAATCACTCTCTGGTAGAGGTAGATTCTTTTTTCCGTGTTACACTCACACTCTGGTATAGGTCGGTTCTTTATTCCAGTTACAAACACACTCTGGTAGAGGTAGGTTCTTTATTCTATGTTACAGTCACACTCTGGTACAGGTCGGTTCTTTATTCCATGTTACAGTCTCAGTCTGTTACAGATAGGTTCTTTATTCCATGTTACAATCACACTCTGGTGGATGTAGGTTCTTTATTCCAGTTACAATCACACTCTGGTACAGGTCGGTTCTTTATTCCATGTTACAGTCACACCCTGGTACAGGTAGGTTCTTTATTCCATGTTACAATCTCACTCTGGTACAGGTAGGTTCTTTATTCCATGTTACAATCGCAGTCTGGTACAGGTCGGTTCTTTATTCCATGTTACAATCTCACTCTGGTACAGGTAGGTTCTTTATTCCATGTTACAATCGCAGTCTGGTACAGGTAGGTTATTTATTCCATGTTACAATCACACTCTGGTACTGGTAGTTTCTTTATTCCATGTTACAATCACCCTCTGGTACAGGTTGGTTCTTTATTCCATGTTACAATCGCAGTCCGGTACAGGTAGGTTCTTTATCCCATGTTACAATCTCACTCTGGTACAGGTAGGTTCTTTATTCCATGTTACAATCGCAGTCTGGTACAGGTAGGTTCTTTATTCCATGTTACAATCGCAGTCTGGTACAGGTCGGTTCTTTATTCCATGTTACAATCTCACTCTGGTACAGGTAGGTTCTTTATTCCATGTTACAATCGCAGTCTGGTACAGGTAGGTTATTTATTCCATGTTACAATCACACTCTGGTACTGGTAGTTTCTTTATTCCATGTTACAATCACCCTCTGGTACAGGTTGGTTCTTTATTCCAAGTTACAATCGCACTCTGCTAATGGTCGATTCTTTATTCCATGTTACAGTCATACTCTGGAAGAGGTTGGTTCTTTATTCCAAGTTACAATTACACTCTGCTAGAGGTCGGTTCTTTTTTCCTTGCTGCAATCACACTCTGGTAACTTCTCCCTGGACTCCGTTCTCCCATCAACTGTCCAAAACCTGCCCATCCAGAATCGGCGTACGCACCCTGACATTCCATGAAATCATTCCGTTCTCGAGGCCACACTAACCATTTATGCATCCGTTCACCTAAGCAGGGAAAGGAAGCCTACAAGACACAACACATCCCTCTTACAGTGTGTCTCCTGAGGGGGGCACAGCTCACATTGTCTCTCCTCAGAGTGTAAGCCGTATCTCTCATTGATTCACACTGTCTCTCTTGAAGGATAATGACATTTCCCACACGGTCTCTCTTGAAGCACATGCATATCTCTCACTCCGTCTCTCCTGAAGAGAAGTACATCTCTCACATTGTATTTTGGGAGGGGAGTGAGGACGTCTCTCTCATTGCCTCTCTTGAATCGTGTGCACGTCTGTCACTTTGTCTTAGAATTTCTGGACTGAGCTCAATATCAGCTCCACTAATGAACATTTGTTCTGTGAGAAAAACATCAGTTACTGCTCAATATTGTATATTGCCCATGGGCGTGGCCTGCAAGATGGCCGACTAGCAGCGTTCTCTGCTAGTTCCGGCAGCCCGATTTAAATGCGACTATTATCCTACCATCCGTCTGTGGCCTGCAAGATGGCTGACTAGCAGCGTTCTCTGCTAGTTCCAGTGAGCTGATTTAAATCAGACTATTATCCTGCCTTCCGTCTGTCTTGGCTTCACCATACCTTGTCCCCGACGAGTTGGGGGGATAACGGAAGTCATAGGGGCCCCCTTGGGGTCCAGGAAAGGCTTGCTACCTGATTGTATGGTTGCGGCAGCTTTCGCTACAGGCAAGATGGCAGAGGACGGGAGGTGAGGCTGTCCACCGGCTGGGACTCTGCGGACACGGCGAGACCTACACTGCCGAGCAGCCCGGGGGTTTGTCGCGCCCTGTTCCTTCTTCCTCCATCCCTCCTTACTTAGCGTCCTGTGGGGGGGATCTACCGCAGCTGCGGATGACCCGGCATGCAGCCGAGCAGAAGGGCTGGACTATTCTTGTGGCAACCCCAGTGTTGAGGAGAAGAGCGGGTCTGCTGCTTTGGAGTGCCAAATATGCTGGGTAATGCAGCGCTGCTTCTGGCAACCTAGACCTCCTGGGAGGCATTAAAGGGGAGGATAGGAGAGGTGAGATTTGAGGTTTCCCTCTTGTGACAGGATTTGCGTAATGTTTTTGAAAGGGTCACTGCTGCTGAAAATAAGATCTCAGAAGTGGAGGATCCTGCTCAGGGGCTCCAGAAGAACATGGCGGGTGTCCGTTCCACTGCTAAGGCAGGGGTCTGGAGGCTGAAGGACGCTGAAAATCAGGCACGGCGCAACAACTTACACTTTGTGGGCTTGCAGGAGGGGGTCGAGGGGCTTTCTGGATCGGTGGCTGAGAGCGTCCCTCCCATCTGAGTAGGTCTCCTCCAGTTTTTTAATAAATCACGCTCACAGGGTATTGGGCGGGAAGCCTCCTCCCAGGGCTTCTCCACGGCCAGTGATAGCACGATTTTTGAACATCCTGACTGAGACATGATACTCCGGGAAGTGCGGCAATTGGGTGAAATCCGCCAGGAGAATTCAAAAATCCTGGTATTCCCGTACTACACACATGAGGTCCAGACAACGCCATACCTTTGATTCTGTTAAAAACAAAGATATGGGCCTTATAACTACAATAAATGCTGCTGTTTCCAGCAAAGCTCACATCCCTCTACCAGGGGAAGTCTATCTTCTTTCAGTCATCAGAGGCGGCATGGGCCTGGTTGGAGGAGTGTCTGTGGTTGATGAGGAGGGAGGGAGGGTGAGTGGCCAGGCCTGAGCTCCTTTCGTTAGGAGGGTGCAAGACCCAAGGACTTCATGTCGATAAGGAGAACACGAGGTTGGGCCACCATGATGGGCCGTAGGGGGACTCAACTGGCGAGCTCACAGCGCGAGCGAAGGTTGGGGATATTCTTTGACACGGAGGGCAAGCTGACATTGAAGAAGACCAATCAGGGCAGTCCACAGGAGGTCATTCTCCTGGCCCCACAGAGGGGGAACTGTCGGTTGGCTCAGATGGAGCACACCCACAGGCCGTAGCATTTGCCAACCTGGAGCATGACCGCTCCAGACAATCTTCCCCTGCACGAGACACAGTCCTAGACAAACCAAGCTAATATATGCAACTTGTTTTGTCACAGAATTAAGCGTTAAAGGCAACGATTATTGGAAAGATACCATTGAAATGAAATCATTTTGGGGTACCAAATCTTGGCAGATTCAGGGGACACCGACCTTGTTTAGAGCATGTCTAATTCCAACACAAATGATCTTTCTGAATGACACCGTCCAACAGTCCAGTCTGGGACTGGCTAAGATCAAAGAAATGAATGCTCCAATTATTCCCTCTATTGCCCACTTTGACAATTGGCAAAATCTTACAGAATACACCGAAGACCAACTCAATAGTATTGATCCAGCGGTATACTAACAACAGATACTCCGCTACCTTATACTCACCTGGGCCCATAAATCACAACACACTCCGTATCGAGTAGACCGCTGGAGTCTTTTAGTTTATAATTTCATATTCCTCAAGATTAGTTATTTCTTATTCCTAACTAACCTTTTACTGATCAAAAAGTTCTTTCCTCTAGTCGATGGACCATTAGTTGAACTAATTGATGGTGATAATGAACATAATTCTAAACTGTTCTTTAATTAAAAGTAAATAACCACAGACTCGGGAAGTTTTAAAATCTTTATCTAAATTAAATGAATGTGAACCATCTCAAAATTTCAGCACAAACGCCCTCATTCATAAGAGTCTAAATTCAAATCGAAATAATAATTTTAAAACAAAATAGTTCAGACTCATGCAATAACTATGCTCAGAAAAGAGAGGATAGAGAGAAAAGAACATCTACAAACAGACAAGAAATAATAATTACCAAGGATGGTGTGAAGACCAACCCCCTGGCCAAAGGGCTGGTGAGGGTCCCCCGAGATAGATCAGGAGACAAAGTCTTCAGGTCAGGATTCAGGACAGGATAGTTGACCTCTCTAAATACTGACGGCTGCGTCGCACCCCTCTCTGACACTCTCTTCCTCCTCGAGTTTCTTCTGCGATCTTCTTGTCTAGCCCAATTAAATTAAGATAGATGGTACTGCATTCGGTTTCTTCATCAGCATCTCACAGCACCCCTCCCTGCGTCAGCACCTCAGCAACACAAACTCCCAGACAGCATCCCGAGCTCTGCTCATCCGTGCTCCGCTGAGCTAACTAACTAACTAAAACTACCTCAATTATATCCTTCGTACATCATGTACCACCCACTAAAGTTTCAATATCATAAAAATACGAAATCTAATTGGTCAGGCAAAGGGGATGATCATCACACCATGCTTACATATTACTTTTATTCTATCATTCTATTGTTTGCAAAACCCATCCCCTTAAACTTTATTCATTTCTTTCGTTCCCATACATATCCAAACTTTACTTGCAACAATTATTACAAAATCATGAATACAAGTCTTCTTGGCTGAACTCTTCACTCTTTGTTCTCAGGGCACATCATTCTCGTCCTTGGACGGCTGACAAAACCTTGGTCATCCTTCCGGGTTAACTTTCTTGTGAGCCTGCGCACAAATCACGTGACTCAGCTTACTTTGGTCATCCGCGAAAGGCCCAAATGCGCACTAATAATAAAGTCAAAAAGACAAATGTTACTTTCACAAATAAATGGTCTCACTGTATACCACCCATCTCTACTCTAACCCTCTTTACTTATTAATACTTTCCCCGCATTAGCATTAGTAAAATAGCTGGTTTTCATTTCGGCTAAGCAGATGCCATGCACGTGAGTCTTCAAGACTCCATTTTAATGCCTTCTGCACAGGCGCTAGAATTTCCCTCAAAGCGTTACCTCGTCATATTGCGTAGATGCAATTGACGCATGCGCGGTAAAGATTTCCCGTTTAAAGCTGAATTAGTCTGTTTTCATTGTTATTTACATTAGTACACATATGCAAGCTTCGCTAACCCGCGTGTTTTCTGGGGTGCGTGTTATTATTTACAAGACATTGTTAGTAATTCGTTAGTGAGTTAAACGAGAGGATTGCTTCCGAGCAAGTCTCTTTCTTTACGAGTCCTTGCTCCATCAGCATGTTGCAGAATGGTACATTTAATTCTACACTTTCAGGTCCTCATGGGAGAGTATTGTGGCCAGTAGACGCCAATAGTTGCCATTCTCGTTCCTTTAACTCCACACACAGGTTTAAGGCAAGCAGATCCGACCTACGATATTCCCATTCACAACATTCAGGTATCGTTACCACCTATTCGGTGGGGAAATTGTGCCAGCAATGGTTGGAACATTCCTCACTGTCTGCAGTGAAACAACATCTTTCTCTTCTGTCCGAGGATATGGATTTGTCATATTTCTTGTTGGGCCCTAAATCTTCACGTTCTAAAAGATTTATTTATGCTACCTATAATGAAATTTGGAAACTATCACAAATGGAAGCTGCTGCACGTTTAAGATAAATTGATCAGAATGCTGCAGCCCATGTGCTTTTTCAAAATTCCTAAATACCACCCAGTCTCTAAGCTTGGCAAGAAACTCGATTGGCTCCCTGTTTGATGGGGGTCATTTTCAAAGCACTGTGTACTAAGTACTGCACAGGCAGGGTCCTGACTTTGAGGAAGAGATTTACCCGGTATACACCAGTTAGGTCGCTTCGCTCAGCCTCTGCCAAATTGCTGGTGATCCCCAGATGCAAGTATGCAAACTGGGATGGCAGAGGATTTGTGCTTGGAGCATCGAAAGCCTGTAATGCTCTTCCCATGTATATCAAAGCCATGCCCAACCTTCTGGCTTTTAGGAAAGCCCTGAAAACATGGCTTTTTTCCCCATGTTAACTTCTATCCTGTGGTTGCTTTTCCTTTTATCTCAGCCAGCGCCAAGATGCCTTTTTTGGTAATCGAGCTCTCTAGAAGAATATACAACATAAACATAACATACGATAATTTGGATAAAGTGCTTGCTGTTGTTGATGATAGTAATAATACACTGTCTTCTCGCATTTATAATTTGTATAACATTGTGCCATCTGTTATTGATATTATGAAAAAGTAACATTGTATCACGGGCAAAATCAGCTCACATCTGTCATGCAATTTAGCTGGATATTGCAGATCCTTAAAAATGGGCGGGTACCCTGGCGCTGCCTGAACGCCAGTAATCTCTACTTGCCTTTTAATTTGACACACGAACAACACCTTATGGCGAAGAAAGATGCCACCCATACAACGCTGCATTTAGAGAAGTTAGAACAGCTCCCGTTGACATTAGCTGAAACACCTTCAGCTACCTGGTTATTACACGAGATAATATCATTACCACTCTCAACATTTCACTTCACAGATTGCCTGAAACATTTCCCAGTCGGTAGATATGAACCCCTAGGAGACAGCTTCATACATGAGTTATGGTCATTCCTATTTTCTTATGGTTGTGAACATATCAATAAGGAGGCCTTCCTTACTGGAGAGGGATGTGACTCCTCTGTCGGACATTCACTTGATTGTAAACACGGGACTATTCACGGTGCATGTACTGCTTCCATAGCAAATTTGGCCTGTTATCTTAAAGGAATACCAGCACCAGCGATACTCCCCCATATCACTGCCCTTTCAAATGGTAGCTATTTAATGCTTAGTGATCAGGACTGTTGCGGAATGCGAACCGGAATCCCCTATATTTTGTCGGTTTCCAAGCTTGTCACCTGTTGCAACAATGTCTTGTTCCCCCCTATGCAGCGAGCTATTGATAGGTCATTGTGGCTCTCCTTACCAGCTTTGAAGGCAGATTTTAGCAAGCCAAGCAGACTCAAAGCATTATTGTTTCAAAAAGAAGTAGCTCTCACATCAGCTCGTGAGACTTTTGAATTGCAGGTGGCAAGGACATGCGGTGAGATACAGTCCTTGTTAATCATGAACCTCCCAACATATTTTGGTAAACTGATTCATCGTATTTTTAATGCATCTAATACTGCCGGCCTTACACATTTTATCCAAAAAATGGCCTTTGGCTCAGTTAGCTTGTTCCAAACACTCTTTGGAGTAATGCCAGCTTTTATTCATTCACTCTTCTCCAGTTTTTTGGGTGGATTCCCACTGCTGTTGTTCCTCATTTGTGGCAATCTGGTTCTATTTTTGCTCTTTTGCAATGGCTGTTCCGTTTGCAAGTCCACGAGTACTACCATTGCTCCAGGTGTGCAAGCCCGCGAGTACTACCATTGCTCCAGGTGTGCCGTGAGGGCATGCTCTGGCTCTTGGGAATATTACTACTTCAGGAATTGGGGTCACTGTCATTCCGACCAGTTTGGTTTGCCTGCTTGCAACCCGTGTTCCACTTCATCTGGTGCTCCTTCAAATGGGCACTAGACATTTGCTTGGCTTTGCAGACGCCGGCTCCTATGGACTTTACCCTGCTGATGAGTCCCTTGGCGACCCATCAGAACTGTCCCTTGGGCCTATGGCTTCTCCATTATCAAGCTATGAGCCCCTCCTTCCAGAGGAGATGTGTGCACCGGCACATGGATCCCGAAATTCTGGCTATCCTAACAAGGATGCAGGTTATCCGGCAAATTTCTCAACATCAGCTGGGCCTGAAGATCATGTTTGTTCTCTGGATCTCATAAACTAGGCTGGGCAATCATTATCTGCCGTGACTAAATTTGTTCGGGATTCATTAGCCTTCGAATTTTCGAATGACATCATAGATTCCACCACACCTCATTAATTTGGCACTGTTTTCTAAATTGTCATCCTAAAGTTCCATTGCCTATTTTTTCAAATTTGAAAAGTTTTATACTTATTAGCGCTGCTTTGAACTCTCTTATATTATATATTTTTTCATATTATTTAATCAGCAGTCGTGTCACTGCCCCGACCAAAGGGAGGGTGTCATGTATTTCCCGTAGGCTCACTGCATTTTCTCCCTTATTTTAGCCTAAGTGCAAAGCGCAGGCTGCTTCTGCTTTCCACACGTTACAGAAGAACACATTTGTTTTTGTGCTACACGTTTAGTTGGGACTGGGCTGCACATGTATTGTTATTTTATTCTTCCCTGGGTCCCAGGCCCAAAATTTCTCACACAAGGTCAAAAAACACTGTGCTCTATTTTCTTTGTGGTCGGACACTAATGCACAGACATAATAGACAAGGCAGGTACTGTTTTGAACAAGCTACTGTTATCATATAACCCAGGTCTGGTCGTGTTGAGAACAGAGAGGATAACTTCTCGTAGAGCAAAGGCCCTGTGACGTGAAAGAGCTCCGCCGCTTGAGATGTAGAACAACTACCTATATGTATATAGTTTTTCTGTAGTGAGGGTAGGCTTAGGTAGAACTGTCTTTCATTATGACAGGCTTTTTATTTTGTATAGTTTGCTTATTGGACTTCTCACATTTTTACTTGCATGTGTCTAGTAATTGCAGCACAGCTATTGCAACATAGAGCATGATAACTTTCAATAAAACTGTAAACTTTTCCTCTTGGCTCTTTTCTGTTTATTGTGGATACGTATGAGTGGGAGAAACAAAGGTGGGGACCTAAGAGGGTCTAGAGCACGGGTACTCATAGTACGGCCCGCGGGCCGCCAGCGGCCCGCCCGGCCTTCATTGGCAGCCCGCGGACCTTGTTGCCATATGCCAGTATGTATATACCGGTAATCCTTCCTGGAAGTAAACAGAGCAGATGGTCGCACGAGCATACGTAGTGAATACATATTCACTACGTTTGCTCCTGCGGCCATCTTCTCTGCTTACTGCTTGCCTCCGATTGGCCTGCCTCGGTGACGTCACACACGTCACTCGGCGCAAAGCACAGGCCCTTTAAAAGTCAGCTGTAACTAGCGCTTTAACAGCTGACTTTTAAAGGACCTTGTGGGGAGCTTCCTGTGTCCGTGGTGACGACGTGCCCGCAGCCCCGGAGAATCTTCAGTGCAGCCTGTGACCCCGCAGCCCTGGAGAATCTTCACTGCAGCCTGTGACCCCCCAGAATCTTCACTGCAGCCTGTGTCCGTGGTGACGACGTCCCCGCAGCCCCGGAGAATCTTCAGTGCAGCCTGTGACCCCGCAGCCCCGGAGAATCTTCACTGCAGCCTGTGACCCCGCAGCCCCGGAGAATCTTCACTGCAGCCTGTGACCCCGCAGAATCTTCACTGCAGCCTGTGTCCCTGGTGACGACGTCCACGCAGCCCCGGAGAATCTTCAGTGCAGCCTGTGACCCCGCAGCCCCGGAGAATCTTCACTGCAGCCTGTGACCCCGCAGCCCCAGAGAATCTTCACTGCAGCCTGTGACCCCGCAGCCCCGGAGAATCTTCACTGTAGCCTGTGACCCCGCAGCCCCGGAGAATCTTCAGTGCAGCCTGTGACCCGGAAAATCGTCAGTGGCACTTCACCGGCAGGTACGTTTAACCGCGAGCCTCCCTCCATTAATTATCTTCGTTTGTAGTTTGACCGTAGATGGCAGCAATGACGTGTGTGTGGCAGCTTTCTCCTATCTATGGGCAAGTGTTTTGGAGGGTAAAAGGCAACACTGCATCCCTTCTTTGGCAAGTAGGGAACGAATAATTATTTATTATGGTATGTTTTGTTTTGCAATGTTACTAGCATTTGTCCCGTTCATTTCTGTCATTATTACCTCGTAGCACTGCGATGCGAGTCTTTACACACGTTCCTGGGCTTTCTTGGTGACTCAAGTCCAACATCCTACGTGCATTTTTTCAGTGGGTTGCAAAATGTGAGCGTTTTTCATTGTAGTCGTGGGTCGTAAGGTTCAGGAGTAAGGTTATCCTCAATGTGCACTGGCTCTGCTGTTTGGGGGGGCGTATGTGTGCTTATGTGTTTCTATGCCCGCCGTGCAAACATGTTATTCAATCACAACCCCGAGGCAAGGTATTGAAAGACCGGCATGTTTTGGCAGTTACTTTTATCAGACGTCATACCTGAAATTTTTGTAGACAGATGTCATTTAATATTTGCAAAGTTGCCAAATGATTTGCCGACTGATATGCCCTCAAATGTCAGACAGCATTACGCCTAACAATAGGAGCGTATTATGTTGATCAATGTTTGCAGTGCGGAAAATTCGAATGCGCATGCCATATGCAACTGAATATTAGATTAACTTTTTTTTTTCCATGTTGAAAATCATTATTGAGATCAGATATGGCGTTTTCAGTGGTTAATAGCCCTTTTCTCATTCCTAACATGAAAAGGACCTTGACGCATTAGCTTTGTTTCCCTGCAAATGCATTTTGAAAACCCTGCTAAATTGCAAAACAATTGCTTTAGCTCGGCTGATGTAGGAGACGGTTATCTGAAAAGGTTTGTATTTCTGTCCCTGAAAAACACCGAGTTCTTACAAAAATGGAAGAGGTGACTGCATATGTTGCAGAGTGAAAATGTCTGTTGTCATGAGCCATCCAGAACTGTCTGTGGCGTGATCTTTTCTAGAACAACAAACTGCATTCGTACCCCTGTGTTTGCCAGAAGACTTCAGAGTTTCTGTCCGCATTAATGTGAGCAAGATAGGTGATGTATTGTGCAAATTTTTTACTTGGCAATCGTGCGTGTTGTGTCTTGTACTCTCTCATGTCCAAAGTCCAGGGCTTTAAGGGGGATGAAAAAAAAGTAGGGGGTCTCTCAAAGGGGCGTGGCCTATGTCTTTCCATCTCTGTTGGCTGTTAACAGTATTGCCATGTTAAGAGCCAGGCATGCATTCAACACGCCCCTTACGTCTAACAGACAGCGCTGCATCTTGTTGCGAAAGGGAAAGTTGCTGCAGCATAAGAGAATGGAAAATTGCCTGCTTTAATGCTTCTTCTCATCCACCGCAGCGTCTTCTCGCCTGGGAGCCTCTTCACTGCCTTCACTAATATTGGCGAGCTGCTGCAGTGTTACAATATTGAAAACACTGTCACTAGCCATCATTATAAAATGTAAACGCATTTAGAATTTAGGCGAGTGCACCTGTGCACTTTGAGTGACTGGGCCAAAGACGGCAGCAAGCTCTCAATTCATTGCAATCTTGCCAAGGCCAGACCTTTTGGCTTTGCCAATGCTTGCTCTGGCAGGTTAGCGATTCTATCCAAAGGTTCTGAAGTTTTTGTTTTCCTCTTATTTCTGGTAGGGGCTGTGTCACATTTTAGTTGTTTGTGAAAAGGTGCTTTTCTTCTCCCCGTAGTCATTTTTTTTAACTAATAGGACTTCTCTCTTTTCTTTGTGAAGTGAATTGTCCTTGATTGATGGGTGCCTTTCGGTTGATCCTGTTTTAAAGTAGCTTTGTGCGCGGCCTTGAATGTTTCATGGATTAAAGTCGTGGCAGCTTTGCCTTGCATCCTTGTTTTTACTTTCAGCTAGCTGGAGATATTTAACAATGCAGCAAATCAGCTGGCATAGAGGGCAAAGTTGAGCTACAATGTTTTGTTAAAATTGTCACATAAAGCAGCAGCAGATGTATTATGTGTCAAATATGGCAGGGCCATAATTATGTGGAAAACATTTGCAAAGTAGGATATTTTCCCACTCATGTTTTAACTGCTCTTGTGGAAAAAGGGATGAGAAGTACTGATGACAGAAACTGCATGCCACGGAGACAAATGGCTTATAAATACACTTTTAAGCGTATTTGGAACATTTCTGTGATTGGGAACATATTCCACTTTGTGAATGTATTTTAATGGCAATAACTCATATTAAACCTTAAATATACACGTGTATCCATTGGTTGAATTACATAACGTAATGAGCTGTAACTGGGCAATGAAATGCCAGACAAATACTAAAAATTGGGATGTTTTGCTCTTTCTGGCCACACCTGACTGTGCCCACTGGCCCAATCTTCAGGTTCTTCCCGCCCTCTGATTCTCCGCCTGCTCTACTAACCCCCACCTGAAACCTGGCCCCTCCCCTCGCCCATCCCCTCTCTACAGGTCTGACCATTGTATCTGAGCCTTTCAGATTCCTTTCGTTTGACAGCTGCTCCACACCAAATAGCGCTGACCTGATTAGCTCCTTCCATATGTGTTTCTACTCTGTATCCTTGTACTGTGTGCATGCCGGGTCTGGTGGCTCAGTGGACTAATGCGTCCACTGCAGGGGCCTGTGTTCATGGTCACAGGTTCAAATCCTGGCGGGTCCTGCCTTTTATCCATCTGAGGTCGATAAAATGAGTTGGGTAGCAATAAACATCTGTTAATCAGCGCCAAGATACCTACGGGTGAACGTGCGCTTGTATATACATGTGTGTGTGTGTGCATGCCATTTATTTCAAATCCCTATTGAGTGACACATTTCCTGCATAAACCACTGGCTTTAGGGAAGCCTCCTGTTTTTCATTTACAGGCTTACCCATTACTTTGTATGTTTAAACAAAACATTACTTTGGTGTTGCTCACAGATCTGTAGTGAGAAGTGGTGTTGGCCCATCGGTCATGACGTGGTGTCGGTCCAGTGGTCGTGACGCAGTATCGGTCGTGGGGCGTGTCGGTCCATCGGTCTTGGGGCGTGTCGGTCCATCGGTCGTGGGGCGGTTTCGGTCCATTGGTCGTCAAGTGGAAAACAGGGGTGTGGAATTAAATAAAATATTTACTTGTCCATGGGGCAGGTTGCTTCCTAAATCTATTTGTCCTGTAACAAAATCCACTTGTCCCGGTTGTGCCATGTAATGTGGCAACAAATTATGGCAGCAATCTAATTCTATAAGAGCTCTGACATAGCCTCTCTGATTATGCCAGGGCTCATACCATAGTAGGGTTTGAATACTAGCAATTCCCTTATGTTGCCAGGTTTCCGCAGAAACTGGGGCTGAAGATAGTGGTAAGCAATTGTTCCAGGGTTGGAATGCCCTTTTGAGTCTGTGCAAACCTACTAAATTGCATGTTTTAAGGGTTTTCACGAACTCTTCTCTAATCTTTTCCCATACTGAGAAAGGTTGGAAATTTACTCCTGATAATGACAGACGTAAAACTTCTTCCAGGGTTGGGAAAAAAGAGGTTGGAGGGAAAATGAACATGCAAACACTCAGATTTTCGCATGAGCAAATCTACAAATGCATATTTGCTCATGCTAAAATGCAGTTCACAGATATTTTCTAGGAGTACTATTTCTTAGGCTACTTCAGTAAATTTTTGTGGATTCAAGAAAGCCATATATCTGCACTGCGTGGATGCATTTTTGAGACCTTCTTTAATAATTGGGCCCCTAATTAGGTCTGCCATTAACCATGACCTTTTGTTTTTATTAAAATTCTGTCTCTCTCCCTCTCTCTGTCTATCGACTGGCTTCACTGTAACAGCCTTCTGCTCCTTCACAAGGAGCATATCAGCACACAAAGTAGTTTTGTTCAGTGCCAGGAACTACTGGGGCAATGTGTGCTGTTTGAGACCTAAAACAATTTTTGCTTTTGCCAATGGTTGTTATAACGGTGAGGGCCCGGTAGCTCCCACACCAATAAGGTTTTACAAAAACCAAGACAAGACAAGTCACGCATGGACAAAACCAAAAGGCTGAACCAATTTCAGACCTAATGGCTTTGCCAATGCTTGCTTATGTTTCCCATAATCTTATTGAAACTGGTTACACTGGATTTTCCATTATGAATATTTTGGGGAAATAGCATACATCAACACATTTTACTAAAATGATGCTGCAAAGAAATGGTACCTAAAATTTTACAGTTGTTTAGCTAAATGTTTTTTCCCTACTTGCATTTTTTGTGAACATTTTATTTTGAAAGCAAAGAATCATCAATCTTGCTTTCAAGCTTCTGCAAATATGCGCATCTAATCAGAGAACATTCTGGGAGCATTATACATAGCCTCATATTGCTAAACTTTGAAAACGTGTACACAATTTTACACTGGAACCACTGTCAGTAGTGCTGTCTGAGCTTACAAAATTTACTTAGAGCGCTCACCCTAATAATAAAGGCTTTGCATTAATGAACCATAAAAACAAGTCTGAACAGCATTAACACATGGACACAAATATTACCTTATCTACAGACAGTGCCCTTCCCTGATCCATAATGTGGTACTGCAAATTGGCAGCCAAAGGGTTTGGCTGAAGGGGGTTGGGCCTACTTGTCCCAAGGACAAAAATCACATGAAAACCTGTTGCCCTTGACCCCAAACAATATGTCCTGGGCGTAGGGCTATAGGAATTCCACATCCCTGGGAAAAACAGATCCGCAATGGCCTACAGTCCAGTTTCCAAGCCTTGCAAACGACCCAGATCGATACAGAGCGAATACAGGACCTTCCAGGAAGCATGGGAAGAAGAGTACTTGTTTGTCGAATGCCCAAAAGAAAAAGCCACCTGTTTGCTTTGCAAAGACAAAGTAAATGTTCTTAAGAGGTATAACCTGGAACAGCACTACAAAACGCGGCACTCTGGATACACTGCGAACTTCCCACTGAACTCAAAACTGCGTTCTGCAAAAGTGGCATCATTGAAGCAAGCTCTTCTTTCCCAGCAGAAGATCTTCCTTTGCCAGATGACGGAATCTGAGGCTGTAACAGAAGCGTCTTTCAAAATATGCTACTTGCTTGCCAAACATAAAAAAACATTCACAGATGCAGAGCTGGTGAAGAAATGTTTTCTTTCAGCAGCCAAAATTTTATTTGACAACTACACTAATAAAGCCAGCATTTTAAAGGCAATCGGTGCATTGCAGCTATCAGATTCCACGTGTGCACGCAGAATAGAGGCAATGGGACAAAACGTCCAGGAGCAGGTGATCAAAGCAGTGAGAGTCATCATTCTTCAGCATTGCCATGGATGAGTCCACAGACATAGGCGATGTGGCCCAGGTATTAGTTTGGGTGAGGTATCTGGACCAATCGCTTCATCACAAAGAAGAGCTCCTGTGCCTTCTACCACTGCAAGGGCACACGAGGAGAAGATATACTGGACAGCATGTGCAACTACTTTAAAACAAATGACATACCACTGAACACTCTTGTCAGCATAACAACAGATGGGGCTCCTGCCATGGTAGGCCATGACAGAGGCTTCGTATCTATGCTTAAAAAGAAGCTCATAGGACAGACTGTGATAGACTACACTGCATTATTCACCAGGAAGTATTGTGTGCAAAATTAAAGCAAGGATAACTGAATAATGTCCTAAAAGGTGCTGTAAAAATTGTTAATTTTATCCGTGCCAAAGCTCTGAACCATAGACTTTTTAAAGCAATGCTGCAGGAATCTGAAGCGGAATATACAGACGTCTTGATGCACACTGACGTGCGTTGGCTAAGCAAAGGGAAGGTTCTGGAGCGGTTCATCGCATTGCTTCCAGAAATTGAACTCTTTGAACAGTAGAGGTCAATCATTCCCAGAACTAACGGATGTGAAATGGCTTATTATGCTCCATTTTCTTTCAGATCTTTTCACACATTTTAATGCTCTTAATTTGACCCTGCAAGGTAAACAACAGCTTGTGTGCTCCTTGATGAATGGTATTTATGCTTTTGAAAGTAAGCTTGTGCTATTCAAAGAACAGCTGGATGATAGTGACTTGACCCACTTCCCAAAACTGTTGGCTGTGATGCAGAGGTTTCCAGATGCACATGAAATTCTGTCGCAGCTAGACCTTGGTGCATGTCTTGAGGAAATTTCTGGGGAGATCAAACGACGATTTTCTCAATTCAGAGCCCTCACCCCTCTGTTCAGGCTGGTTGAAAACCCCTGGATGGTGAGCGCACGAAATCTTGACGTTGTTGCCCTTATTGGCATGGAAAGGGCTCAAGCAGAAATAGAGCTGATTGACATGCAGCACAATTCAGCCCTCGAAGCATC
This sequence comes from Calotriton arnoldi, assembly GCA_963921515.1. NCBI lineage: Eukaryota > Metazoa > Chordata > Amphibia > Caudata > Salamandridae > Calotriton > Calotriton arnoldi. The sequence continues at coordinate 99,191 of CAWUFW010018452.1, read as the reverse complement.
TTTTTTGGGGCAAGCACCAGAAGAATTCTGGAAAATTGTGCCTCCTGACAAGTTTCCTCTTCTTTTTACAGTGGCCCAGAAGGTAATTTGTATGTTTGGGTCAACATATGCTTGCGAATGTTCATTTTCCACAATGGGACTGTTGAAGAGCAAACTCAGAAATAAGCTTACAGACATACATCTGGAGCAGCTCTTAAGGCTTGCCGTTTCAGACACACCTGGAGCAGCTCTTAAGGCTTGCCGTTTCCGACTTGGTACCAGATTACAGAAAACAAAATGGTGACATGAAATATAAAATAAGTTCATAGTGTTTGTCTTTAACGTACCTATTTTTTGGACTCTGAAGCCTGTGCTGCAAAGGGCATGTGCTGAATATCCGGTTACTGCAAATTGCCATGCAATCCCTCTTAAGATTGCTATTGTCTGATAATAAAAAACTATTATAAAAATGTGCTCTTTGTAGTTACATCTGCTTTGTAAATACAGCATTGTCTAGTAATGTTTTGAAACGGCAGTGATGTTATTTCCCCCTCTAGCCCCGCCCCTCCAGCCCCGCCCCCACTGACCCTGCCCCCCAATGACCCCGCCCCCACCAGTGCGGCCCTCGGCCACAAACGACACTTTAAATTTGGCCCCCGAGAGAAAGTTTGTGAGTACCCATGGTCTAGAGTGTTGTGTTCTGGGGTGCCAAATGATTTGTTCCTCTGGAAGGGTTAGGAGAGCAAGTAAGGCACTATGAGCTAGCCTGGATGTGGGCCCATTGGTGCTGATGTGGTATGGTGACTAAGTTCCTACACACTGACGTTCTATGGTCCCGACATAGTTCTGTTCCTGAGCAGAATCTCTGCAACGGGAGCAATCTCCCTTACTTATAAGACCCTTAATAATAATATGCCGAATGTGCTGAGTCCACTCCGAAGGAGCTGGATGTGGGGAAATTCGAGGACGTCAGCTGGGAAGCAGCGTTAATGTATCCCAGAGAGGTAGCCATTAAATTGTGTTTGCGATTGATACAGTTTAAAATACTGCACAGAGTATATTATGACCAGCGCATGTTGCATAATATGGGAGGGCTGGTACCCCGACATGTTTATGATGGACAGAGGCCGCAGGGTCATTCATGCACACAATCTGGGACTGCCCACTTATACAGGTTTACTGAACGGAGATTATTCAAGTACTCTGATATATTGGAAGTTGCTCTTCGGCTTGACCCAAAATACATTTTATTGGGGATCCCAAATGATGTAGATCTCCGGCACTTCAAGCTTCTTTTTAGTGTCCTGGGTCTGGTTTTAGCCAAGAGAGAGGTGGCTAGATTATGGGGGTCGCCAGAAGTACCAGCCATCCACAAATGGAGGCGGGGGATGAACCTATATATGGCAGCCTAGAAGCTCACCTACATCGGTAGGGGTTGCCCTTGTAAATTCCATAAGATATGGGGGAGTTTGTATGGAGGTGTATGGGTTGGGGTCTACAGATGACAGCTCTGGCCTCGCAACCAGATTGGTACATACAACTTAGGGGGTGTCGAGCCCTGCCTGTAGGAAGGTGGAATCTGACTATATGGTTGCCCCCACTTTTTTCCTGGTGTTTTGCTGGTTTATGACTTAGTTGGACTGGGATCCTGCTATTCAGGGCCCCAGTTTATCTGCTTCCTCTATAAAATGGTTTCCATGTACCTTAGGTACATCTTTTATTGGAATCTGGAGTGCCCTTATAAGTCCCTAGTATATGGTATACTATGTACCCAGGGCATAGGTACCTCAGAGGCCTACCAGGGGCTGCAGCATGTATTGTGCCACCCCTGGAAGGCCATCCAAAATGACACAGGTCTGCTACTGCAGCTTGGGTAAGGTGGTGCATGCACCCCTTACAGTGGTATGGGCTACCTATATCACTACCATTGCACACACATATAAACCTATAAGTCACTCCTATGGCAGGCCTTACCAATCCTGAAGGCAGAGTGCTTGATTTTTATGTGAGAGGGTGCCCCTGCATGAGCAGAGCCCCTCTGCAGCGTTCGGAGTCCCTCCTCTGATGCTGTTTGTGATGCAGCCTGACCATATACTCTTAAGTGCATTATATCCTCGCGGTACAATGCTAACTTTGGACTGGCTGCACCAAAACATGTCGTGTTTGGTGTCAAACATCTTGGAATACTACCCCCCGCCAATCCTGGCGGCGGGGGTAGCATTCCACCTTTCTAGAGGGAGAGACATGTACACACCGGGCTACCCGGTAACTTCTTTCCAGAGCCCTGGCATCACAAAATGGATGCCGCTGCCACAGACACGGGTCTGGCCTCCTGCTGCTGACTGAAACTCCGGCAGGGGAGGCCTGGACAATAGGTTTCCTGTCGAAGGGAGGTGTAACCACCTCCCCAGACAGGATAGTGTGTATTGGGGCTGGGCGGGAGCACCCTCTGGTGCTTTGAACTCCTGCACTGGGGGCACATTTGGTGTCCCTGTGCATATGCCAATTCAAACCGGTTGCAGGGGCTACCTGCCCCTGCTCTGGCGCGAAACTGGACAAAGGGAATGGGTGTAACCACCCCTCTTCCCTGACCCTCCCATAGGTGGGTCCCCAGAGTATGTCCAACCCCTAACTTAGTATAAGTATGGGACCCCAGTCCTTAGGACTTTAGATTACCCTGGACGAAACTCTGACACTGAATCCTGGACCTTCGACGCTCTACTTGAAGATTAGAGGACTGAAGAATCTCCCTTGGGGTCAAGCAGTGACTCCCCTGCTTGGCAGGCACCTAAGAAGCAATTGTCCGGTCTGCATCGCTGAAGCTCCCGCCGGACGCCGAAGTCTTTGCATCACCAGAGATGGATTTCCAGACTTCCCCGAGGCTGCCCTGAGTCCCCAGCAAAGCTGAGGCCCGTAGCTGTCGTGGGTAACGTGGAACCGTGACCCCTGGACACCGAGTACTTTTGCAAGTGCATCCTCTTCCTGGTCTCCCACGAAGTTGTGCTTTGGGCTCCGAGTAGCCCCCGCCTCCAGCACCGACTGCACCGAAGATCACTGTCCTCCACTCCACGAGTGTCCTGTGAGCCAGCTCCAAGTGCGTCCACTCGAGGCTCCTTCGCGGTCGCTAGTCCGTTGGCTAGTGGGCCCTCCCGAAGGCAACTCTTCTTCTGCTTGGGCTTTCCTGGTTGCTCCAGATGTGCCCTGACTTACCCTCGCTGGGTGAGTCCCCCAGACCTTGCTGGTCTGCATCAACGTCCTTTCTTTGTTTCTACGAGACTTGCCGTTGCCAAGGCTTGTTGGGTCCAATCCGGTCGCCGACACCCCTGCAATCGACAGACGTCGTGGGACAGCTCGAATCCAGCTCCTGGTCGTCGTCGACGCCTCCTGGAACTCGTGGCTGAAGAGTCAAGACGACCGTCAACCTACCTGAAGCACCCGACATCGGTGGGCATCTGCTCATCGCCTTCCTGGTCACTGGCTAGTGACCCAGACTCTGTCCCCTCTGCTTTCAGGTTCTTCAGATCTTCGATCCACCCTTGGATCCACCCGAACACTTTCGACTTGGTGTAGGAAAGTGGGTTTCTGTTGCAGTAACCCCCCCACTTTTTGCCTGATAACTGATGCACTTTTCCTTGGTGTGCCCTGGATCCCTGCCAATCAGGTACCCAGGGCCTGTGTTCCTTCCCTAAAAACTGTACTAAGCCTAAACCCCATTGGCATCTCTGGCCACAGGTAAGCCCCTGGTAAATGGTACCCTAGGTACCCAGGGCACTGTGACCAGAGAAGACCCCTAAGGGCTGCAGCACTTATTGTGCCACCCTTAGAGGCCCTGTATCCTGACACACACACACTGCCCTTGCAGGCTGAGTGTCTTGGTGCAGAACAAAACAGAGAGTCGACATGGCACACATCCCTGTGTGCCATGCCCACAAACACACTGCCCTGGCATACCTCAGTCACCCCTCTAGCTGGGTGCCCTATGCCAGTGGTGAGGGTACAGGTGCATGAGCCCTGTGCTCCTACAGTACCCAGGTCCATTCCTGGGCACTGTAAGTGCAGTGCTGCCATTCCGAGTATATGGTGCTGGGAGGTCGTCAGCACGAACTCCACAGCACCATGATGGCTGCACTGAAGACTGAGAAGTTTGGTATCAAACTCCTCAGCACAGTAAACCCACACTGATGCCAGTGTGGGATTTACTGTAAAATGCACGACAGAGGGCAACTTAGAGTTGCCCCCTGAACCTAACCTACAATCTACGTCTTGTCTGAGGGGCTGCCTAGGCTGCCACACAGCAGACATGTTGCTGGACCCCTGGGTAGAGAGCCATCTGCTCTCCCGGGCCTGCAACAATGCACGTCCTGGGAGAGGTGCTAGGCCTCTTCCCCCAGGATGGGCAGGGGGAAGCTTCAAAGGCATTCCGCCTTTCTGAGCTTCCACAGACCACTTGCTGTACTCAGCAACTGGCCCCCACCGGTTCTTCCCCCATCCTGGCGGGAAGACTGGCGGGAAACAACAAGGGAGGAAAGGGGGTGTGCCAGCCTCTGCCAACCCCACCCCTCAGGTGGGGGAGGCGAGGTGAAGCACATCTCCGGGCTCTCGCCATCTTGAAGATGGGGAGGCCTGCCCAATCAGGACTAGGCTCCTGCCCCCTCCCACAGGAGAGTGGCAGGATAGGGGGTGTACCCACCCCAGGGCAAGGACCCATTGGTCCCTGCCCTTTACCTACCTGTAACGCCCCTAAATCTAGTATTTAGGGGCACCGTGAACCTTCCCTTCCTCAGATTCCCGCAACCTAAGAAGAAAAAGGACGAAAGAAGACGCCCAGCAGAGGAGACTGCAGAGAACAACTGACTTGGCCCCAGCCCTACCGGCCCGTCTGCAGTTTCCAGAGATCCTGCGCCAAAAATAGTCTTGTCCTGCAGCCAGCGACCTCCAGAACCCCAGGGAGGACTGACTGCCTTCAACAAAGACCGGATCTCCTGTGAACAGCAGCTCTGTTCAAAAGAAACACCAAACAAAGACTCCGAGCCTGCTGAGGAGAAAGAAACCCGACGCCTGGAACCACCACTGCACCCGTCGCCTACAGCCCGAGTTCAAGTGGCACACCGGTCCCAGCGAGGTCCCCCAGCTCTCCAGAGTCCGAGTCCACCGTGGGTTGACCCCTCCAGGACTCCCCGACGTCGCCTGCAGCCTCTGCACGGAGAACCCCCAACCGCGAGTGGCCCGGTAAGGTGAAATCCGACCTCAAAAGACACCCCTGCATCCAGCCGCCCTGCGCCCTGGAGAAAAGAACCCGAGGTGCACCTACGTCCCCGAGCCCTCCAACTTACCTGCCCAGCTGTTGGTTCCTCCTGGAAGTCTTCCTGGACCGAGCCTGCAGCTGAAAACCAAAACCGAAAATTTCCATTGAAATCAACAGGGCACCCGACCTCAAAACAGCACTCTGCACCCGGCCGCCCTAGTGCCGCTGAGGGTGCCACAACAGTGCATCACTGACCCTGGGAGACCCCCGAGTCTAACCCCAGAACCCTAACTCAAAAGACCGATTACTTACCTCAAAACCGATAACTCATTTTTCCTCATAGGATAACATGGACACTTTTTCTTCCAAAAGTTTCTAAGTGTCGACTTTTGAAAACTAAGAATATTCCTTAAAAATCGCACAAATCACCTAACCGAATTTTCTCAACTGTTTGCAGGAAAGGTCCCAGTGCCGAACCTAGGTGTCCAGCACTGAGTAACAAAAGTAATTAAAAAGTAACTTACCTGTGAATTGAAGTTCCTTCCATAGGATAACACTGGTGGTTCTTTGTGAAAAAGTTTCTAAGTGTCAACTTTGGAAATACAAGAATATTCTTTAAAAATCGTACAGACTACCAAAACGTAATTACTTACTTGTTTTAAGTAAATGTCCCAGGGCTGAACCTAGGAGTCCAGCACTGGATTACAAAAGTAACGTTAAAAGTAACTTACCGGCGAATTGAATTTTCTTACATAGGGATCCATTGACTGGTTTTCTGTGAAATTTCTTCTAAGTGTCCACTTTTGAAATACCAAGATATTGCTTAAAAATCACAACAGTAACGAATTCGAATTACTCACCTACTATCAGGAGAGACCTCAGTACTGCATCTTTTAGTCCAGTACCGACCATGAAAAGTAATTTTTACCGTACTTACCAGTAACTGGAAATTCCTCTCATAGGATATCATTGCCTGCTTTTTGTTGAAAAAGTTTCTAAGTGTCGATTTCTGAACCTTACAAATATTCTTTAAAAATCGTACAAACTACAAAAACGTAATTACTTACCTGTTTTAAGTAAATGTCCCAGTGCTGAACCTAGGAGTCCAGCACTGGATTACAAAAGTAACGTAAACATACTTTGCTTGCAAACTGTATTTCCTTCCATAGGATAACATTGGTAATTTTACCCAGAAAAGTTTCTAAGTGTCAACTTTTGCAATACAGTAATATTCCTCAAAAATCACTACTATAACCAAAACGCTTTTTCTCACCTGTTTACAGGAAGTGTCCCGGGACTGAATCCAAGATCCAGTCCTGTGGTTAGAAAAGTAATCCAAAAAGTAATCTATTGCATTTAACCAGAAATTTCCATTGAGCTCAATGTATAATTGTGTTTAAAATTGTGTTGCATATTGCAACAACTGTAACTATTGCATTCAAAAGTCTATTGCCAATTGAACAGTAGTTAACTAAAGCATCTCATTCTGAGAAAGTATATTTTGACACCTATTGTTGGTTCTAAAATAAAACAACTATATTTTTATATACAAACCATTGGCCTAGAGTTCAGTTCTTGAGTGTGTGGCTTCATTTGCTGACTGAGTGTGTACAACAAATGCTTTACACTGTCCTCTGATACTGCCTTACTGCTCGACCAAGCTACCACTTTAGAGAGTAAGGTTATATCTAACTTTAGCCTCTGCCAAACCTCTGGGGACTGTGGACTCTGTGCACACTGAACCTTACTTTGGTGCAGTATATACAGAGCCACTTTCTTACACTTGGTCGCCAGCAGCACTTTGCAGCAGATCGCCATTGAAAACGACGACGAAACCTGACCCCGAAAGACACCTATGCACCCGGCTTCCCTGGGTGAGGTAACTCGAGTACTCCAGTGCTCCCGTGGGTATAGACTCTAGAACAACCTAGTTCTAAAGGGGTTTGCTCCAAGTCCTCCTCTAAGTGTCCTTTTTCTTTAAAACTCCAACCGCGACATTCCCCATAGAAGTCAACGGCGGCTTGCGGCTGTGTTCTCACACTGCACGTGTCCCCTGTGTCACTATCTTGGGTGGTTCCTTGAGGGCCAAGCACTTCTACAGGCTCTAGGCCTTGTGTCTAGCTCAGTCGTGGTTCTTATACCACTTTATTGGTATATGGTTTGGTACGCCCCTAGGGCTCAAACGTGTATTTGTGCTATTACTGTTGATAACTGACTTGTAACTTATGTACTTCGAACTCTAGCCTCATAAAGAGACTAGAGGGGTGTGTTTAAGACTAAATACATATATTTTATATATATACCTGGTGTGGTCCTCTTTCATTTGGTCACTCAAGAGATTATAGACTGGTAAAACAAGCTGCTTTACATTCCTTCAAGACTTAGCCTGAAGGCTGCTCTCCATAGCTACCACTAGGATAGCTTTCAATAAAGGTTGTCTTTAACCTATCTCCAATAAGGGGTTGTTTGGACTGGTGCAAGGTGCCCACTATAATTAGTGGACAGCATATACCAGGCCAACTTCTCACACTACCTTGCATATCTTGCATTGTTTTTGACTATGTTTCGTTGTTCTACAACCTGTGCGCAACAAAGTGTGCATTACTGTGTGCTCCCATTGACTGTTCGTGGATATCGGTGCACATGCGCCTAACTGTGTTTCTTTTGTTCTTGAAAAAAATACAAATATGTTTTACAAAACATATACTGTATATTGCGCTCTTGTAGCATTATTAATTTGTGATTTCTTTCTTTAACAGGCCCTCTAATTGCCAGTACTGTCTTTTCGTTGAGAATGAAAGGAACACAACTGCTCCACCCTCTGGACAACACTGAGTCTGAGAGAAGAGGCAGTGTCACTAGTTCCCCAAGTAAGCAAGCAGTGCTTTAGCCTTTTTTTTTTAAACATACTTTATTGTTTTTTTTTAAATTTTGTATATCATACCATCATGTTACATATCTTGTACCATCATAAATGTCTTAATAAGTATACACATGTCTACTTCATATTCCTGCTGCAGCGTAGATGTACACAATAGGTCTATGTAGCAATTATAATAGTCCACATTTGTCTTCGAGCTATTGAACTCTGCTGATGGTCATATTCCAACATATTAATACAACAAACTGTCCCCAACTCCCCCCTCCCGTTCCACCCCGGTCTCACGTGTACCTCTTATGCCCATGTATGTGTATTATTCGGTATAGGCTCGTGACACAGTCATGTGTACGTATCTTAAGTCTCCTTGTTTATGCGCCGTTTACAGGACATGGTTACCCCACTGCGCATTCAGTTGTATACCTCATACCGGGTCCTAAACATCATCCATTGTCTTTATGGCTTCTAGCATCCCATCCCATTCCAATGCTATTGGCATTTTCCGTAAGCCCTTGAGTTCTTCTCTGCATAGTGCGGCGCTCTCCGCAGTACCCCAACGCAGTAATTCCGTGTGCCAGGTTAGTACTTCCGGGGTTTCCGCGATTTCCATCTCATAGTAATGTTTCGTATAGCTAATATGAGTGCTAGATCTATAAAACGGTATTGCACTTTATGTTTGGATGTTTGCTTATGCAGCCCTAGAATGCACTCCTCTATCGTGTTCTGTATTTCACGGTTTACCGCTTCCCCCGTTCTGTGCCTGACGGTGTCCCAGTATCCCCGCACTTTGGGACAGGTCCATAACATGTGAAGTAGGTTCGCACCCTCTAACAGGCATCTCTGGCAATAATGTTGTGTTTGGGGGAACATTCTATCTAACTTATGTGGAGTGAGGTAAGCTCGGTGTAATACCATAGTCTGTATAAATTTGAGTTTCGTGTTCCTCGATGTCTTCCTTGGATGTTCCAGCACCTCCGTCCATTCTTTATCTGTTAGGTCCCTATCTATGTCTCCCTCCCATGCAGTTCTCAGCGTGTCTAGAGCGGCTTTGGTAGGCGAACTGATGCCTGTATAAAGCCATCTAATAAGGTGTCTGCCTCTTCCCATATAATGTACCATCTTGACTAGGTCATTGGTAGAGGGTTCCTGCCTTTGCGGGGCCCAGTGTGTTTTTATGTATTGTATTAGTGCAGCGTGTAGTAAATATAAATGTGCTGGGGCCCCAGTTTCATTAATAAATGTATCATGGTCGAGCAGTATCCCATCCCCAAATAGATCTGACACTGTATTAATCCCTGCATCCGACCAAGCTGTCAATTTTCGCTTCGTGAGTCTGCCTCCCGCTAGTGGGATCCCCATCAAAGGAATGTTACCTGCATATGCCGGGGGTGCTTGCGTATAATGCAACGCCGCCTTCCACCATTGAAGCGCCGTGGCTAGCAGTGGGGGAAGGTCTCTCGGGGGTCTACTACCAGGCAGCAATAGAGCGTGTAGTGCACCGTTGTCCATGTCTGCCTCCGTGAACCCTATTTCCTGCAAGTTGCGTCCCGCTGTCCAATATGATAGCCACTGTAATTGGCATGCATAATAGTATGCTCACAAGTCTGGGACACCCAGTCCGCCCATGCGTGGACCTACTTGCAATTTCTTCAGGCTTACACGGCGTCTACCAGTACCCCAGATAAGGTCAATGAGCATTGTGTTCAATAATTTAAATGTGGTTTGCGGTACGATTAATGGTAAATTAGTGAAATAATACAAAAGTCTCGGCAGAACCACCATTTTTGCCAGGGCCGCCCTCCCCATAACAGATAGTGGTAGTGCCGTCCAGAAAACAATACTGGAACGCAAAGCTCTGATTGCTTTGTGCAGGTTACCGTCAAGCATGTCTGCATGTGCCCTGTAAATTTGTATACCTAAGTACTTAAAGGTATCCGGGGCCACCGTTAGGTGAGCGTCCCCAAAATCTATACTTGCAGTTCCTGCATTCTCTGTAAAGAAGAAAGCATGCGATTTCATTATGTTAACGGCTAACCCAGACACAAAGTCAAAGCGACGGAACGTATCATATATTGGGGCTAGAGGCATATTTAAGTCATGCAGGTATAAAATTATGTCGTCTGCATATGCCGAGAACAGGTGCAATGTGTTTCCTAGCAATATATCCCGGTCTGTGAACTCTTTCCGCATTGTTATGGCCAATGGTTCCAAGGCCAGTATAAAGATAAGAGGTGACAGGGGGCATCCCTGCCTAGTCCCCTTATGTATGGAGTATTCCTCCGAGATGTGACTACCAGTGCGGGCTCGTGCTGTAGGGGCCTTGTATAGGAGGCGTAGCCAAGCAATATATCCCTCTGGAATCCCGAATTTCTCCAGGGCCTGAAACATATACTCCCAGTTTATGGAATCAAAGGCTTGTCTTAGATCTAGCGAAAGACAGCCCGCATGTGGGTATCGGCTCGGGGCTTCTGACATCAAATGGTGTAATTTCCTAATATTTAGTGATGTGCTACGTGACGGTAAAAACCCCGTTTGGTCAATGTGAATTTGCTTAGACAGGGAGGGCAATAACCTGTTAGCCAGTACTTTACTTAAGATCTTGTATTCAGTGTTTAGTAGGGACAACGGCCGGTAGTTGGCCATATCTGTGGGGTCTCTCCCTGCTTTCGGGAGTGATATAACTAACGCTTGTGTCGTTGTGTGTGGTAAAACTCCCTTCTCCCACGCCGTTTTATATAACCATTCCAGTTGAGGCACTAGGGATTCTGCATATGTACTATAGAATTCTATTGGGAGCCCGTCCATACCAGGGGTTTTATTTCGCGGAAGTCCCTTCATAGCTATTCTGATCTCAGATTGGGTAATGGGTCCAGTGAGGTCTTTCTGGGCTGCGGCTGTGAGTCTTGGGTATGTCAAATTAGAGAGGAAGGCCTCCGTTTGGGACTCCGTGTTGTGATCTGTGGCACTGTATAACGTGGCGTAATAATGTCGGAAGGCTGCATTAATATCTGCCTGAGTGTAGGCCATAGTCCCTCCCACCGTTGCAATCTCATGTATAACCACCGTAGGGGGCGCGTCCCGGATTAATTTGGCAAGTAGTGCTCCTGATCTATCCGCTTCAGCATGGGCTTTCCTCGTATATGCTTGGTAGTCAATGACCTGTAGCGTCTCTAGAAGTTCTGCATGTTTTATTCTCGCGTCTTGTAGTGGGCCCTTTTGGTCAGTATGTGTGGCAGCCTCCTGTTCCAACTTGCCCATATTATCTTCCACTTCTATTAAAGCCTTATGTATTTCCTGTCTGACGCCCACAGTCGTACTTATCGCCTTCCCCCGTATCAGTGCTTTGAAAGCGTCCCATTCTACCAGCCTGCTTGTTGCCGTATTGCTATTTTCTGCAAAATAATGTTCAATGGTCCCTGAAAGGTCGCTACGGAATACTGAATCTTCCTGCATCTGTGGCCACAGCTGCCATGTGGGAACCGGCGTGGGCACCCTCCCCCATGCCATAGTAATCTCCAGTGGATTATGGTCTGAGAAGGTTTTTGGTAAGTAAGTGGCGTGAAGCGTTTGCATTGCTATCCTGGTGGAGCAGTATATTCTGTCTATTCTGGTATGTAAGTCATGCACTGCAGAATAATAAGAGTACTCTCTGTGCGTGGGGTGCCTCATCCTCCAGACATCACACAGCTCCCAACCTTTTGCCCATCTATCCAGTGCTTCAGCTTGTTTAAACACACCTGCTCCATGTAGTGGCCGGTGTGACCTATCTAGGGCCACGTCCATTACCGCATTGCAGTCCCCTCCCAGTATCCATGGTTGTGATTCCCATCCCGCTAGCGCCCCGCTCACTATGTCCCAGTACTTATCTTGTTCCAAGTTCGGAGCGTACACCGTGCCCAGTATTACAGGTTGTCCATCAAGCGTACCCTTCACAAATATGTATCTTCCCAGCTTGTCCACCCTTTGTTCTAGAGCTTTAAATGGTACTCTATGCCGCACCCAAATAGTGGTCCCCCTTGCAAAGCTGGAGTAGGAGGTGGAGAAGATTTGTCCCCTCCATTTCTTGCGCAGCTTCGCCGCCTCGCTGTCTACCATATGAGATTCTTGTAAATATACTATTTGTGCTTTGCGGTGCTGTATCTGCGCATGTATCCTATGCCTCTTCTGTATTGTTCCCATGCCCCGTATATTCCACGTTATTATGGTGTAGTTACCCTGTGCAGTCATCGCAAAGAATGTGTAGCTGTGGGGAAATTAATGTGATGCGCAAGTATAAGAGCCTACCTATCCATTTCTGTACTGTGAGACCTTCCCACACCCTGAACAACCCAGTACTCGGTCTGGTCACCCAACTATACCGGACCATACAACCTAACTGAAACAATAAAAACTCAATGGTCATGCATAGCGCCTTCGCCGTGTGGGGGACATTGCTAGCGCTCCACATGTGGTGTACTCTTTACACAACAATACAGCTAAGCTTCTACGGAACCTGGGCCTAATTAATAATGTACATTGTAAATAAATTCGCCATTGCCGCGGACATGGTACAAGAACCCATTTTACAGTTACATAACTTATACTTGCGGATACAGTCAGCCGTATAAGTCTTTAATGACTTGCGGGGTCGCAGATGGAAACAGAGCCACACTGCCTTCAGAGTCTGATTCGTGCGTTACTTCTTCTTCTTCCGAGGAGGACTTAGCTTCCACTCCCGAGGTGTGCGTGAAAGTGGCCGCAGCTATAAGTGCCTTTGATTTATTCTGTTGTATCTGCTGCTTGGTGATATATTGCCGAGCAGGAGTCCGGCGCGTTCTTCGGCTTCCTCGCCCAGCGGAGATCCCAGAGCTGGTCCTGCTCTTCGCCGTGAGTTGAGAGTTAGTCATTGCAGCATTCGTTAGTTCCATCACTACAAGCCAATCTTCCACATCTCCGGGGCTTTTGATAAGGAGGGTTATTTTGGTGGCCACACCCTTCTGCTTACCGACTCCAGAGAGCCTGACCCCTGTGCTGTTCGTTCACTTGGAAAGAAGAAACCACGATGTAAAATACAGTGACTTTTATTTTAAACAGTTCAAAAGCATAAAAGCAATTCAATTTAAATGTTGCCCATCAACACATGAGCATGATGAAAAATAAATGCATTGATAATGTTACAAATCAATTGTTCAGAAGAAGCAAATGTATGGCTAAAATATTATGCTATGAGCAGCTGCCTAACGAGCAACCCTGACTTTAAAGAGGATGGGTAGGCTAGCGCCTAGAAGCTGATCTCTTTTTAAGAAAGCAACACCATTCAAGACTACGCAGTTTAAACTAAAATAAATGCAATGGCTTGGGTTAGAATGAGCTGAATTAGACTGTCAAAGCCAAAAGGATAAATTATTAGAGAGGCTGACAAAGCCAATAGGCAAAGATAATCAGATAGGCTGACAAAGCCAATAGGCTGAATTATCAGAAAAGAGTATTACCACCTTGGAAGTTGAAGTTCTAGGCCCAGTCACAAGGACGATCGATCGGGAACCTCTATATGCAGTCAAGCTCTGATGCGTAGAGAGTTCAGAGCTGCACCCTGGGCGAAGCTCTTTTATATGGTTAAATGCGGAACTTACTCCTACGCCTGGCACGAGATCTGACGCAGGCCACTTAACCGCCCGCTTACAGTAACTGGGAAGTTTGATATAAAACCGAGAAGTGGTATCATGATGGAACAGGGCGTTTAGCAGATGGTCAGTGCTCTTGACCGCAAAAAGTAAACAAAGGATAACTTTTACCGTAAAATGCTCAGAATTAATATTTAATATATTAATTCTTGGTCACGTTGCCGCCTTGAGTTTCAGTTAAGCAAGCGCGGAAAGTTTCATAGCTAAGAATATCGCAAATCTTGCATGTGACACAGCCAGATGTTCCAACAGATTGTCATGTGGGTGGGGGCCACCCTTATTCTCGTAACTGTGGAAAGTCACAAGAGGGGGCTGATATTGTCTCTCGGTGGATGGAACAGATCTCTGCTAGCAGATCAGTGAGGCCTACGATCTGTATTATTATTATTATTATTATTATTATAAAATGAGAGCAGGAGTCACTGGCTTTTTGGGCCTACACATTTGTATCTAGGAAGGTATGCTTGGTCCTATGTAAGATATGGTTATCTAGGGAGCTGGGCTTGGGCCTATGTGAGATGCACTCCCAGGACGAAGGAAAGTGGACAACTTAAGACATTGTATCTGAGCCTGACTGGTAGGGCCTATCTAGAGTATCATGTTTAGTGGGCAGTGCAAAATCAGAAAAGGGTTTCTTGTTAAATGGTAATACGGGACCTTCGAGACCCTCCTTCACTTTCGAAGAAATAGGATTTTTGGTCGTGCAAGATTTTTAAGCGCGCCGGGAAAAGCAGTGCATATTTCAGGTTTAAGTCTCTAAGTTGCTTCTTAACTGCCATAAAGGAAGAACGCTGTTCCTGAACCAACATTGTGTAATCTGGGTATAGTGAGATTTTCGTATTTTCGAAGTTTATCGGAGATGATTCACGGGCTTTTTGCAGGAGAATGTCCCTGTCGCGGAAGTTCAGTAGTTTCACTATTAGAGGACGAGGTGGAGCTCCAGGTTTTGGGCGACCAGTAGGTATCCTGTGTGCTCGCTCTATGCAATATTGCGTGGAGAGTCCTTCATTAGTGATGTGATCCCGGAACCACTGCTCCATATATCTCGTTGCGTCATTTCCCTCACTTTTTTCAGGCAGTCCATAGACGCGGATGTTATTACGCCAGGCCCTCCCCTCTGCATCTTCCACCCGATCCAGCAGGATAGCTACCTGATCTTGCAGCTGTGCAACCTTGGTGTCAGTCTGTGATTGCCGTGGGATTACTTCCTCCAGCGTCGCAGCATTTTCTTTCACCTTGTCCGCAAGCTTAGCGTGGTCTGCCCGAAGCAAGTTGAGGCCAGTAGTCAGGGTCCCTACTTGAAGTTCTATCGCCTTTCTTGATTCGCGTACTTCCTGTAATATGAGATCTAGCTTATCCGCAGGTGTAGGTGCTTCCGTCAGTGGAGTGCACTCTGTTCCATTCTTTGCACTCTGTTCCATTCTTATTGTTCGCAGGATCCACCGTATCCGGGACATAGTCCTGCCCGCCTTGGTCCTGTTGTTTCACACCCTTACGCCCCATCTTACAAACCAATCCAGCGACAGGTATCTTGGGTAAGGTGGATGTGGGTTCACAGTGTGTTTTCCCCTTGGTCTCCTATACACCTCCACAGCGTTTCGCCCAATGCTCCTACCACAGCTCTCTCGCGTGGCCAACACCAGTCATTGCCGCTCGGCCCATCTGCTTGCCCGCCACCCTTATTTCTGTGTGTATCCTGCAGTGCAGCAACGTCTCCACGCAGCGAGGCGTGAGGCCCCGGCGTATCGGCACCGGCCTCGTGGCAGCAGTAATCCCGGCAGTGTCGGCGTGATGCTACTCACTGTGGCAGTGCACCATCCGCGCGCCGTGCCCACCTTGGCAGCCGGTGACAGTGTGGCGGGCCACGTTATTCAGGGAACCACATGATTTGCGGCCTTTCCAAGAGCTGCCGCAGGCCTCGTACTTCCAGCCTCACTGCAGCAGTGTAGACAGGGCTTGTGTCACTGCCTCCGTTCCGCCCGAAATCGCTGCCACCAATCACTGCCGCCTTGTATTCCCTTCCTCCTCTGCGTCTACGTAGGGTGCACAGGCCACTTCACCCCCCTGCGCCTCGCAGGTTCAATTATGGCTACTCAACGGCGCCCACCGCCGCCATTTGCCGATCGCTACCCAATATGCTCACTCAGTGGCTCCAACTCAGCGTTGCATTACTTTCGGGGCCTCCAGCAGCAGACACTCGCTCCTGTCCTGCATATATTCAATACGTTCAGTGCCTATTGCCTCCTAGCGACATCGGCACCATTTGCGAGACGCCGCTTCTGGTATTGCATCAGAGTGTCTCGCTACGCAACAGGGGAGCAGGCCGCCCCGCATCCCCGAGCTCGCATAGACTCCGGTCCCGCTCTACTGGCACACCTCCCGTGCAGTCTCTCTTTCTCAGTGTCTGCCGCCTCGGCTCCCCGCAGTTTCGTCCGGCAGCAAATTAATCCAGTTCCCAGGGCCTCGCATTCCCTCTACAGCCTCAATGCCATTACCGTGTAACGTAGGGACACAGGTTGTAATCCCGTCACGGCCCTCCTCGTTCAGCAGTCGGCTGCGCCGTCAGGCCTTTGGGGTCACAATTTCGGCCGTGCTCGCTTCCTCTGACACCCAGGCGGCACCGAGTCCTCCCGCTCGTCACCGCTGCTCACTCCTGGTGTCTGTCCTTCGACGTTTAGCGGGTATATGCCAGGATTTTGTCGGCCCAGATCTGGAGCTCAGCTAAAGGACGACCGTCATGCTTGGCTGCCAGCCACGCCCCCCAAGCAGTGCTTTAGCCTTGATGTGAGAGTGATAGCTTCATGCATATTGGATACGTGCTCACTATACAAGGCACTGCTTATCCATCACAGCAGTGACCACGCACTCACGTAGGCTCGTACAAGGTGTATAGCCTCATTAGACACAGCACTGCTTACCCATCGCAGCGGTGTCCACACACTCACGGAGGCACATACAAGGCATATGTCCTCACTAGACACACCACTGCTTACCGATCAACGCAGTGTCCACACACTCATGGAGGTCCACACGATGTGTGTGTACTCACTAGACAAGGCGCTGCTTACCAATCACAGCAGTGACCACACACTCATGGAGGCACACACAAGGTGTGTGTCCTCACTAGAAAAAGTAGTGCTTATTGACTGCAGCATTGAACACACTCATGGAGGCATGCATAAGGTGTATAGCCTCACTAGACAAGGCACTGCTTGTTGACTGCAGCATTGAGCACACACTCACGGAGGCACATACAAGGTGTTTGTCCTCACTGGACAATGTACTGCTTATTGACTACAGCATTGAGCACACACTCACGGAGGCACACACAAGGTGTTTGTCCTCACTGGACAATGTACTGCTTATTGACTGCAGCATTGAGCACACACTCACGGAGGCTCACATAAGGTGTGTCCTCACTGGACAATGTACTGCTTATTGACTGCAGCATTGAGCACACCCTCACGGAGGCACGAATAAGGTGTGTCCTCACTGGACAATATACTGGTTATTGACTGCAGCATTGAGCACACACTCATGGAGGCACGCATAAGGTGTATGTCCTCACTGGACAATGTACTGGTTATTGACTGCAGCATTGAGCACGCATAAGGTGTCTGTCCTCACTGGACAATGTACTGCTTATTGACTGCAGCATTGAGCACACACCCACGGAGGCACACATAAGGTGTGTTCTCACTGACCAATGTACTGCTAATTGACTGCAGCATTGAGTACACACTCACGGAGGCACGCATAAGATGTTTGTCCTCACTGGACAATGTACAGCTTATTGACTGCAGCATTGAGCACACACTCACGGAGGCACACACAAGGTGTTTGTCCTCACTAGACAATGTACTGCTTATTGACTGCAGCATTGATCACACACTCACGGGAGGCACACATAAGGTTTATGTCCTCACTGGACAACGTACAGCTTATTGACTGCAGCATTGAGCACACACTCACAGCGGCACGCATAATTTGTCTGTCCTTACTGGACAATGTACTGCTTATTGACTGCAGCATTGAGCACACACTCACAGAGGCACGCATAAGGTGTCTGTCCTCACTGGACAATGTACTGCTTATTGACTGCAGCATTGAGCACACACTCACGGATGCACACATAAGGTGTTTGTCCTCACTGGACAATGTACTGCTTATTGACTGCAGCATTGAGCACACACTCACGGATGCACACATAAGGTGTCTGTCCTCACTGGACAATGTACAGCTTATTGACTGCAGCATTGAGTACACACTCATGGAGGCACACATAAGGTGTTTGTCCTCACTGGACAATGTACAGCTTATTGACTGCAGCATTGAGCACACACCCACGGAGGCACACATAAGGTGTGTTCTCACTGACCAATGTACTGCTAATTGACTGCAGCATTGAGTACACACTCACGGAGGCACGCATAAGATGTTTGTCCTCACTGGACAATGTACAGCTTATTGACTGCAGCATTGAGCACACACTCACGGAGGCACACACAAGGTGTTTGTCCTCACTAGACAATGTACTGCTTATTGACTGCAGCATTGATCACACACTCACGGGAGGCACACATAAGGTTTATGTCCTCACTGGACAACGTACAGCTTATTGACTGCAGCATTGAGCACACACTCACAGCGGCACGCATAATTTGTCTGTCCTTACTGGACAATGTACTGCTTATTGACTGCAGCATTGAGCACACACTCACAGAGGCACGCATAAGGTGTCTGTCCTCACTGGACAATGTACTGCTTATTGACTGCAGCATTGAGCACACACTCAAGGAGGCACGCATAAGGTGTTTGTCCTCACTGGACAATGTACTGCTTATTGACTGCAGCATTGAGCACACACTCACGGAGGCACGCATAAAGTGTTTGTCCTCACTGGACAATGTGCTGCTTATTGACTGCAGCATTGAGCACACACTCATGGAGGCACACATAAGGTGTTTTTCCTCACTGGACAATGTACAAGCTTATTGACTGCAGCATTGAGCACACACTCACAGAGGCACGCATAAGGTGTTTGTCCTCACTGGACAATGTACAGCTTATTGACTGCAGCATTGAGCACACACTCACGGAGGCACACATAAGTTGTGTCCTCACTGGACAATGTACTGCTTATTGACTGCAGCATTGAGCACACCCTCACGGAGGCACGCATAAGGTGTTTGTCCTCACTGGACAAAGTACTGCTTATTGACTGCAGCATTGATCACACACTCACGGAGGCACGCATAAGGTGTTTGTCCTCACTGGACAATGTACTGCTTATTGACTGCAGCATTGAGCACACACTCACGGAGGCACACACAAGGTGTTTGTCCTCACAGGACAATGTACAGATTATAGACTGCAGCATTGAGCACACACTCACGGAGACACACATAAGGTGTTTGGCCTCACTGGACTATGTACTGCTTATTGACTGCAGCATTGAACAAACACTCACGGAGGCACACATAAGGTGCGTTCTCACTGACCAATGTACTGCTTATTGACTGCAGCATTGAGCACACACTCACGGAGGCACACACAAGGTGTTTGTCCTCACCGGACAATGTACTGCTTATTGACTGCAGCATTGAGCACACACTCACGGAGGCACACACAAGGTGTTTGTCCTCACGGGACAATGTACAGATTATAGACTGCAGCATTGAGCACACACGGGAGGTACGCATAAGGTGTCTGTCCTCACTGGACAATGTACAGCTTATTGACTGCAGCATTGAGCACACACGGGAGGTACGCATAAGGTGTCTGTCCTCACTGGACAATGTACAGCTTATTGACTGCAGCATTGAGCACACACTCACGGGAGGCACGCATAAGGTTTATGTACTCACTGGGCAATGTACAGCTAATTGACTGCAGCATTGAGCACACACTCACGGAGGCTCACATAAGGTTTATGTCCTCACTGATCAATGTACTGCTTATTGACTGCAACATTGAGCACACACTCACGGAGGCACGCATAAGGTGTTTGACTTCACTGGACAATGTACAGCTTATTGACTGCAGCATTGAGCACACACTCACGGAGGCACGCATAAGGTTTATGTCCTAACTGGACAATGTACTGCTTATTGACTGCAGCATTGAACACACACTCATGGAGGCACGCATAAGGTGTTTGTCCTCACTGGACAATGTACAGCTTATTGACTGCAGCATTGAGCACACAATCACAGATGCACACATAAGGTGCTTGTCCTCACTGGACAATGTACTGCTTATTGACTGCAGCATTGAGCACACACTCACGGAGGCACACACAAGGTTTTTGTCCTCACTGAACAATGTACTGCTTATTGACTGCAGGATTGAACACACACTCACGGAGGCACGCATAAAGTGTTTGTGCTCACTGAACAATGTACAGCTTATTGACTGCAGCATTGAGCACACACTCACGGAGGCACACACAAGGTGTTTGTCCTCACTGGACAATGTACTGCTTATTGACTGCAGCATTGAGCACACACTCACAGAGGCATACATAAGTTTTATGTCCTCACTGGACAATATACTGCTTATTGACTGCAGTATTGAGCACACACTCGCGGGAAGCACGCATAAGGTGTCTGTCCTCACTGGACAATGTACAGCCTATTGACTGCCGCATTGAGCACACACTCACAGGAGGCACGCATAAGGTGTCTGTCCTCACTGGACAATGTACAGCTTATTGACTGCAGCATTGAGCACACACTCACGGATGCACGCATAAGGTGTTTGTCCTCACTATACAATGTACTGCTTATTAACTGCAGCATTGAGCACACACTCACGGATGCACGCATAAGGTGTTTGTCCTCACTATACAATGTACAGCTTATTAACTGCAGCATTGAGCACACACTCATGGAGGCACACATAAGGTGTTTGTCCTCACTGGACAATGTACAGCTTATTGACTGCAGCATTGAGTACATACTCACAGAGGCACACATAAGGTGTTTGTCCTCACTGGACAATGTACTGCTTATTGACTGCAGCATTGATCACACACTCACAGAGGCACGCATAAGGTTTATGTCCTCACTGGACAATGTACTGCTTATTGACTGCAGCATTGATCACATACTCACAGAGGCACACATAAGGTGTTTGTCCTCACTGGACAATGTACTGCTTATTGACTGCAGCATTGATCACACACTCACGGAGGCACGCATAAGGTGTTTGTCCTCACTGGACAATGTACTGCTTATTGACTGCAGCATTGAGCACACACTCACGGAGACTCACATAAGGTTTATGTCCTCACTGGACAATGTACTGCTTATTGACTGCAGCATTGAGCACACACTCGCGGGAGGCACGCATAAGTTTACCATGCCTTCTGGTTGCCTTCTCTGTAGGCCAAATTGTCTGAGAACTGTGGGCTTGTTCTGCCGTCACCCCCTCTGTACATGCGCTCCTTGAGCAACTTTGCTAACTTTGGTACAAGCTAAAGCAGTGAGGCGCTGTTAAGTGGGGCCAATATGGAAGGGGTTGGGTGGACCTGTAGACCTTCCTTCCATATTCATTCTTGTAGAGCTTAAGGGAGTGCCCTTTACTTGGGAGGGTGAGTCACCTGTTTTCTGCAGACGTTGATTGGGTTAACTTGATCTATGAGGCCCTTGTGTTTTTTGGATCTGTGGTGTTAAACCCTGAAAAGTATCAACATTTCTGTCCAAACGCTTGTGAACTACTTTTTGACGGTGTTGGGCAATGTTCCCACTGATGGTAAACATTCCTAGCTGAAATGGATTTGTGCAGGAAATGATGACCATAATGTTGGTAACAGTACAATGTGTCATAATCTGAAGAACCCTCTAACATTTCATTATTAGAAAGTGCAGCAGTTTTCTCTAAATCAGACATGTTATTGATTGTCTGTGTCCCAATCATCAGAAAATGTACTTGATGTAATGATATCACTTAATGAAATTTTAAATACATGATTAATTTTTAAAAGTTCGGTCGGGCCGAATATGTTAAAATTAACCTTGTCCCATACTATACCATCCGGTATAGGAACTGCTGTAATGTCCACTGATGACAAGTCTCTTTGTTCACGATGTGATGATCAATGTGGCTTCAGTAGGATGTTGACCTTTTGGGCTGTGGAACTTTGTTGAAGATAGTGTCCATTAATAAGCATACTAAAAGTTACTACTAAGCCTAGCCTGAAAAGAAAAAACAATATCCCAGAAATTACCCAGAGTTCAATCCAAGGTGATACCAGGTATGTCTTTTGAAGAAAGAGAAGAAAGTTCTTTAATTGTTGCTTGAATGGTGTTTTGGCTGGCGTCGTTTCCGGCTCGCTTGGATCCAGAGAAAACGTATCAAAATTCATGAAATAGCCAGAAGCAGTTCGATCAATTGTAGGAATTGCATCGGGATTAGTTGAAATGTTATTTTCCTCTCGATGAGGCATGTTGATGTAGACGTCTGTATTAGGTCTAATTGCAACTTGTGAATTATTCTGATGTTCATTTTGAATTTGAATGTCTGGTTCAAGTGGAACAAGTTCTATAGCATTGTTGCTTAGTCCTTCATTCCTTACAGGTGGCTCTTCAAACGTGATGAGTCTTTCTGTTTGAACTTCTTGGATTGTAGCTAGTGGAGGGCGTCTGCTAGAGCGGAGTCCACGGGGCCTACTGTTTAGTATCGGCCACATAGTGTGGTTTGATTAAGTCGATTGAGACAAATCTTTTCTCCTTTTTTCCGGCATGAGGCGGGAGGAGCACCGTTCTTCTTCAATTGTACTGCAAGGACTGGTACAGGTTTTCTTTATGAAGGTCCAAATTCCTTTTTGTCCGCAATTTTCTCTCTGACCAGATCCCCGACTTTTGGGATCCAGACAGGTCTTGCCGTGACTACCTTGACTTCCTCAGTGGCGGTCTGCTTTAGATGGACATTGCTTTGTTTTGTCCTGGATTCATTTAGATCCTGTAAAACAGCCAAACGATCATGGATATCAAATGGTTTTTCATCCGCCACTGCGCCTTCACAATCAAGATCAGGTACCCACATTCGTGTCCCAAAGAGGACTTCATATGGAGTGACACCCCCTAGAGAGTTTCTTGGCTGGTTGTTTAACGCCCGCTGTACCCCATAAAGGTGTGTGACCCAACTACCGCCCTTGCCTAATACCCTAGCTGTTAAAGATTGCTTTAAGTCCCGGTTTTTCCTCTCCACAACCGAATTTCCCTCAGGATGGTACGGAGAGGAGTACCGTAATGCTACGCCCATTCCTTCCATGGCCTCTTTGTAAGCCCAAGAGCTAAACGCAGGGCCGCGGTCAGAATGTAACGTGCTAACTGCGTATGTGCCGATAAAGACTTGCAAATCTATGATAACAGTTCGAGCGTCAGCCGAGCGCTGAGGCCATACCCATAGGAATCTCGAGCATGAGATCCACTGCAACCATGATATATTTGTAAGCCCGTCCGTTTGTAAGGGGCCGCAGTGGTCCAAGGACACACATGAGAGAGGTTAGTCTGATTTTAATAATGGCGTCTGCGCTGGTTTTGCAACCGTGGAGCCTTTCATCTGCTGGCAGATGTCGCAATTCAAGACATAGTCTTTAGTTTGCTTAGTTAACCCTGGCCACCAATAGCACTGTTTCAGTAAAGAAATAGTCACTGTAACGCCTGTGTGCGCAGAGCCCAAACCCTCGTGTGCAGCAAGTATTAAACCTTGCCTACGATCCATATTTGGTATTACTCTATCCCCCACTCCAGGAATCTGAGCATATGGAATGTTTTGTGCATCTAACTTGTAGGAGTATTTGAGTGGAAATTGTTTAGGTACTGCTGTGCTGCCTTTGCGTGATGCGATGACAGCTACCATAATATCTCCGTCTATTCTCGTTTTTGAACGAGTGAGTGCAGCTACGGAAGCCGTGCGAACAGCCCCCTTTGCGGCTTCATCAGCCAATGAATTCCCTGCAACGTGAACGCCATCACGTTGATGACTCAGTGTATGGATCACGTGAGTCCTTGGTAGCTCGGTTTTTAACTCTGCTACCTGTTCCCATTGCATTTTATGCTTAATTGTGCCACCTTTCGCATCCTTCAACCCGTTTTGTTCCCAATGATGTAAGTACTCATTGTACGACTGTACACAGTAAAAGGAATCACACACGATTAGTGTGGGGAATTCGTGATCCGTGTTTACGAGTGCTAGTATCAGTGCTTTTAATTCTGCCAACTGAGCCGTGCAGTCTCCTAGAGATTGCATTTTTGTGCAACTAGGATGGAACTTGCCATTACGCATGGGACCTTTAACAATAGCACACGCCGAGCTGTATTGCTGCTTACTTCCTATGGCCGGTTGAGCAGATCCGTCAGTGTAAATAATATAGTCATACTGATCTAGAGGCAAGATTTCATTTGGTAGAGGATATTCTTGTTCGTATTGCAGGAATGCTTGTGTTTTTAAACTTGAATCAAATCTGTATTCAACGTCTGTTGCAGTAAGAGAATTAGCCCATTGTATCCATCTTGGATGTAACGCTTTCGCATTTGGAATGCTGGCCTTTGTAACAGCTTCTAAAGCCGGTACCGGGGTTACGACTATAATGCGTTTCCCCTGAGCCAGTGCTCTTTCTCTTGGTACAGCAGTCTGAACAGCTGTCAGGATTTTTTCTGTTGAAGTGAAATGCATTTCTGCATTTGTGTACAGGTGTGATTTGTATGCGATTGGTACTGTTTCTCCTTCATTGAAGGTTAAATAAGTGTGCCAGCATTGACCCGCAATTATACGGATCACCGAGTGGTGTACGTTTACACGTGTTTGTAAGTGTTTGGAAGCAATCATGTCCTGGAGTGAACAAAGAATATCAGTATATTCTTGTGTCCAATTTCTGGCTGAAAGTCAGGTTTTATTAAGTAGTAGAAAGGTTTTACCCTTTGTGCGTAATCTAAAATGTATGTTCTGCCGAAATTTAGGAATCCTAGTATTGATTGTAAATTTTTTAATGATTTTGGAGGCTGGAGCAGCGCACACTTTTCTAAAAAGTTTGCTGCCAGACTTTTCCCTTCACTTGACAGCTCATATCCCAAAAATAGGACATTGAGGTGGGCTATTTTTGACTTTTTAAAGTTAAATTTGTAGCCCTCAGTGGCAAATCCCATAATAATGGTGCTCACCCTGGTCAAGTGCCTCGGTAAGTCATCGTCCGTCAGATAAATATCATCCACATAGGACAACACTTCATCAAATTTTTGAAGTAACTCTGTTACTCTTGCTGAAAATACCCCAGGGCTATTCTTATACCCTTGGGCGAGTCGACAAAATTGCTGCTGGGACCCTAACGCACTGAATGCGGTCAGATACCTGCTTTTCAGGCGCTATATTTTGGCAGAAAAATCTATTTGAGATATCAAGTGTTGTTTTGTATTTTTTGCGCACAATGGTATTCATTAATGTGGCACTGTGTGCATTTTGAACAGCAAATGTCTTTGTGCATGAGTTTAAATGTCTGTAATCTAAAACTAGACAATATGTATTGTCGGGTTTAGAGACGGGAAACAAAGGATTGTTCATTGGAGAGGTACATTTTTCAATGACCCCCTGGTATTCAAGTTGATCTAAGATCTCCCTGACCTGTTTTTCAGCTTCTTGCTTTATTGGATATTGCCTCTGAGCAGTAGGTGAAACTTTTAACGGGATCACGTGGTAGGTTGAGTCCTCATCCCACCCAACGTGATTTCTGTACAATGCTGGAGCTTGGGCTACTGCCCACTCCTGTGCATATGTATGTTTAAGGTGAACGGGAACGTGGTCGGAAAATGCAGGAAAAATTATATTTTCTCCCCTGGGGCACTCCATTACGAATGGAGGCGGCCATCTTGTTCTGCTAACAGGATGTCATAACCAGATGATAAGTTCTTCCAAAAAAGACCTTTTACTTTCCTGGGCTTGCCCCCCTCCATCCGGAGTGTTATTTCATATAACTTATGTGGGACGCTCACCCTGGTGTCTGGTGTTTCCACCGTGATGTAATCATTCAAGTCCGCTGTCACCAGAAATTCCTTCAGGTTCTGGCGAGCTATTGTTACTTCTGCCGCACTGTCTAGCATCGTCAGAGCCCCTTCCCCGTTCAGAAGTTGTGTCCTCAGAATTCTGGGCATGTCTGATTTTCAGACCAGCAACTTTCTTTTTCTTAAATTGAGGTTTTGATTTTTGCTTATTTTCTTTTTTAGAAGAAAAGTCTTGAGCGTGCTGCTTGTCTCTGGACTGTGTGCGCTCCTCTCTATTTTCTGACCGTCCTTCTCTTTCGCAGCTTTTCTTCGAACCCTGAAAGGAACGAGAGGAACGTGTATCAGTATCCTGATACCTGTCAGGTTTCCTAATATTATCCCTATTCCTAAGGTTGTACCTCTTTTCAGAGGGCTCCTGTGGAGGAGACCTACCTCGGGACTGAGATCTCTTGTCTTTAGAGTTTTGTTTTTTACTATCCCACTTCTTTTTAGAAGAAGTAGGTGTCTGCTTAGAAGTGTCCTTTTTGGGACTGCCCAGTAGTTGAAGTTTTAAAGCTTCACCCCCCCCCCCCCAAACTATCCCTGCCTAATTCTGCATACAGTTTCGATTATTTTTGGTAGTTCATTCACCTGTTCTAATGGAGAGAACTCCCGTAGGCGTTGGCCGATTGCCACTGATGCTGCTTCCCCTTTAATGTTAGCTAGTATTATGGCTGATACCTGGTCGTAGTTATTTAATAACTTCATCCCTAAGTTTAGGGCGGGCTCTGCTCCGTACTCATTTTGTATTTGTCTTAATACCTCTGGTATTACTGCTAATGAAGGAATACCATGAGTTCTGGTATATATGGCAGCAAAGACTGTACTCCAAGAGGTACAATCCTCTAACAGTGGTGTAATCCCCATGGGCAAGCAGATTGTTAACATTCTGTGTTTTTCAAATGGTGTTGTATTTGGGAATACCGCTTCTAACTGGGTTATTTTCCCAGCTACCCAGAAAGGAATTTGTTCACGTTTTGTGGGCAATTTACCCATTACCGCGTGTAATGTTTGTGGAGTAATTTTAGTAGCTGTGCTCTGTGTAGGAGCTGCATTTGGTGTAATTACTGTAGGTCGGACCGCTAGTGTCCTCATGACGAATTATGTCATGTTTCTGTAAAGTTTTATCAACTCTTTATGTTGAACAAGCAGTTCATTTTGTGGCATTGTGTCAATGTCAGGATGTGGTGCATAGGTCGCTAATATCGGCCATGTTGCTCCTGGTCTTCCTAATAGACCGAGTCTTGTTCTTGAGTGGGGTAGGGCGCCATTAAACCAGAAAATATGTTCCTGGTAGGTAAGCGGAATTTCAATCTCAAACGGAGTGTAGACCGCTGGGATCTCTTCATGTGTGTAATAATGAAAAGTTTCTGTTACAGCATTTGCTGCTGGGAATGTAACCCAGGAATAGAATACCTCTGTTTGGAAATCTTTGTGTGCCTCTATCACGAATATTACTACACCTCCTCTGGGTGGTAACCCATTTTTGACGAGTTTAACTGTCAATGTGTGTCTTACATTGGCTGCAATATGTATTGCTTTGGCATCTTCATCACCTTCTGAGTGATTAAGTGCCTTGTCTAAATTTCCTATTTCGGTAGTCATTGTGTTTAAGACACTGAATAACTGTCCAAGGAAATTAAAATCAGGTGCTTTGCACAATTTTGGGAAAAATGTCCTTCAAGCTTGATTAACCAACAGCCAATAAATAGGATCTTTCGCCTACTCAGCTGTGGAAGAGTTTTTGCCCACTCACTCCAGACGTCTCTGATTTTTGTGAGTAGGGGTCTCTGAGAATAAGCACGACTGAGCTACTCAGATTCTACTGTTAAATAAGTACCTAACCAAACGTTGGTGGCGCCATGTAGTGTAGTTCCTATAGTACCCCTGCAGGACCTGCGCTTTTGGATAACATACACTGTGGGTCGGGTGGTAGACTGACTCTGAGCAACCCCCACCGCGTATGTTAGCCTTGTTTGCATTAGCTAGCTCACAGTGCCACTAGAATCTCCTTTTATCAGAAAGATTAGTTTTTGGCAACCTCAGAACACGACAACCCTGATTCCTCAGACTCGTGGAAACAATGTACTACTTTTCACCCAGTCACTCGTGCTTGCTCATTTTGTCTCAGAGAGATACACGGAAGAAACAGTCGAGCGTGTTTACAATAAGAATTTATTGTACCGTTGTTCTTCTAGTGTAAAATATATGCGCTGCTACAACTGATACACAGTAGCAGAGATATAGGATCAGCAGTACAGTGAATAAAAAGGAATAGTACAGTTCTACCATTTTGCAATAGTCATGAACTTATACATGAATATAAAATGCATTTATAAAATGAAGCACATACTCCTAAGATGCCTGTCTAGATGTACCTAAGTGTACCTAGCATGTGAGTAGGTGTGAAAGAGCTAATAAGCCTAAGAGCCAAGAATCCTGCTAGGATTTAGTCGAACCCCCTTACCTGACTAATGAGAGTGTGGGACTTCGTCCTGGTCTCGAGTTGGACACCCCGTAAGGGCTGTTCAGACCACTGTCAGCAGGAGCGACTGCATGCAGGAGTCTCAGCGTCTCTGGTCAGTGTGTCGGCCTTGAAGTCTCGGTTCCCTCCAACTACTGATAGCAAGAGGTGCTGTATTTATACAGTCCTTGTGCGTGTGTTAGCCATTGTTTAGTATGAGGATGACGTATGGGATTAAACCTTGTGCGTAGATAGGAGAGGTGATCCATACCCCCTGGGTAGTGTTCTCATAAATTATTTATATGTGCTAAGGATGACGTCTTAGCATTATTGATTGGGAAAAACCCTCCCTCTGCTTGGAACTAGGTGAAAGGTTTAGTCCATAAAAGGCGTCAATCCTTATAAGGCGTTCTGTCCCTATAAGGCGTTCTGTCCCTATAAGGCGTTCTGTCCTTATTAGGAGTTATATCCTTATAAGGCTCGTTCATGTGAAATGTAGGGGAGATGATGTAGGGAAAGGGTACGATGTCTCCTGGACCTATATTAGAGTACCGATATGAAACATAACACCTCCCAACGAGCCCCTATAGTGCTTTCTGTGTGTCGTGTGAGATGCGTCTCCTGTAAGAGAGCAATTTGCACATTATGCCTGTCTTAAGTATGCAAGTACCTGGAGTGTTTTCCTGGAGTTGTTAAGCCCCCAAACAGTCCATGTTAGTAAAAATATGCGATCTGGGTTTGGGGGTCATTGCAACATCTCAGTCATTTACCGAACCCAGCATCTTCACACGCAATACACAACATCCCCCATGTAAACGGCAAATAGTAGCACATTTGTGGTAACAAAAATAGCAAAGAATAAACAAACAAAACATCACAGCATATAACAGCCTGTACTGTGTGACAATATAAAGGCATGAAGGGTGTACCCTCGTAGGGGCAGTTAGAGAGTCAGAACCCCTCCAAGTGGACGGAGGTGGCCAGGAGTAACAACAGTGCATTGGCCAGGTAAAAGCAGGTTGTATAAAGTGGGAAAGACCAGCCATGCCAGTGGGACTGCAGATATCCGTGCAGACCACTCAAACCGAGCACAGTCCACAAACAGCGTGTCATGCAAACCATAAAGCCACAGGAAAGGCCATATCAATTGTGGCTTAAGCATACTATGTGATCTCCATACCGCAAGGGGAGATGGCCCTTCATGTAACATAGAATTCCCCTAGTGTATCAACAACCACTGAGATAAGTTCGGCTACTCACCAGTCATTTCCGGCGTCAATATAAGTGTGGTGAGTTAGTTGCCATTATCATCCAACTCTGCCCCTGAATGCTCACGATGCTTCAAGGTGAGTTTCTTAACAAAGTCTAATGCTGCTTTAGGTGTGGCAAATATTTTCTGTGTCCCTCTGTGGTCTATGCACAATCTAGCTGGGTAGAGCATGGCGTATTGTATTTCTGCCTTCTGTAGCCTCTTGTTGATGGGGAGAAATTCTTTACAGGCAGCCTGCACTGCCGCCGTGACATTGGGGAAGAATGGAATGTCATTACCCTGATAGTGTATGGTCTTATTTTCCCGTTACATATGGAGCACCGCATCCTGGTCCCGGTAATTAAGTAGTCTGGTTATAATTGGGCATGTAAGTGTACCCGGAGGCGGCCAAGCCATGAGTGACCTATGTGCCCTCTCAATTACCAGCATGCTTGGCAGGTTCTCTGTTCCAAACATCTCACATTGCATGCTTTCTACGTAGTGTTCCATCTTGCAGGTATTGGTGGACTCCGGAACACAGTAATGCACAAGTTATTATGGTGGGAACGGGCTTCCAGCTCCTCATTTTTGGCCTGTATGACCCCCAGCACCTTTTCCATGTTCAGACACTTCATGGACACTGACTGCAGGTCGTCTTCAGCAGTCAATATGCGCTGCTCCGCTGCCGTTATGCACCCTGTTTGTTTGTTTCGCTTAGCCGCGATGTGATCCATGCGCAAATTTAGTGTGTCAGTCTTGCTGTCTATGGATTGTAGACTCTGTTGCATGGCTATAAGCATGCTCTCTAGTGCCGACACGGCCAGGGATTTTGAGTCCTGCTTGTGGTCCGAGTGGGCATCTTGTTGAAATTTGGTGGCACCTATGCCTCAAACATGAGGCGTGTTTGGCTCCGGTCTGTTTTCCCCATCTTTGCCTCAGTACCTGTAATATAGCAGAGGGGAGTGTGTGGGTTTGTGCCGTACGGACGTCCACCCAAGGAGGATATCTCTTACTGTCCGCAGAGAGACCAAAGTCCCAGCCACTCAGGGGGGAGTGCCCCGGCAGCTGCGTCCCCCAGCAACCAGCACCGCGATCTCCAAAGCAAGAAAGGATCTAAACCCAATATCAGCAGCTAGTCGTACAGCACAGGGTCGCGCCGGTGCCCAAAGCGCCTACCACCCAGCCGGGTGCTCTCCCTGTTATTAGCAGGTATGCAGGGTGAAATATGACAGCGCACTTCCAGGCAAAATCAGGCAGTATTGATCAAGCAGCGCCCTTCACCACTGCTTCTCCAACGAAGTGCAGCGTAGTTTGCAATGCCAATGAGCGTCCGCTAGGCAGGGGCGTTGAATCGCTAGGCACCAGGGCACCTCGCCGCTTCCCAGCTGGCCGTGGTAGTCCGCTCAGTCTTGTGCCGTGCTGTGGGCCTCCCTGGCCCAAGCCACACAGCCGCTGCGGCCAATCACCACAGCTGCCCTCGGGGCTCACACTGCACCCCGTTATCTTGGCAGATTGTCTCGCGGCCTCAGGCCGAGCAGTCAGGTGGTGCTGTCCGCTGCAGCCCTTCATCACCACAGTGATCCTCTCACAGCCAGCGATGCCACCGCAGCACCCCGGTACTGCAGGCTGCCCAGGTCTCGGCAGTGTGTCTCCCCCAGGAACTATACAGTCGGCAGCAGTGATTTCCAGCCGCAGGCTCTGCACATGAGAAATAGAAACACTTAGTTGAGTAGACACTCGCTGCAGCAGATCACTCAGCCACCATCTTTGCCGCCAGCCACCATCTTTGCAGCGACAGCCCTCACGTGGCTTGCCCTCGCGAGCCACATCTCTTGTGCTGCACCGCGTCACTCTCCACTTTTAGGGTACAAGGACCCCCAGCACCCTCCTGCACATCATCCCACCCAGCTTTAGGGCTGTTGTACGGTGATTTACAGGATAATTGTCGGATTCAGGCTCCCGGCCAGCGGAGCTGCACTTGGTTGCAAACATCTTGCCATGGACTCTGTAGTGCCCCTCCCCCCATCCCCACTCTAATTTCTAAAGCAAGATTACACAAATAATGGCGTTCAGTCTTGATATAAGCTGTGGTTGAACTCAAGCACGGTGAAAACAATCTTGTGCCTAAATGTAAAAAACAGCTTTCTTTGAGGAATACTAAGCTTACTTTTGTAGCCTGAGTCAAGCAATTGCATTCCTTAAACAAAAGTAAATTTGGCATAAGTAGTGTTGCACCAAAACAACATTAAGGTTAGTAAATAAGCCCAAATTCATATAAAATTAGGTCAACAGAAAACAATTTAACGACTAAAATGTCAGAAGTCAATCTGATGTAGAGTTCAGGAAATGTTAAAAAAAAAAAAAGACTTAGGTGTTTGTATTAAGTCTTAGTAGGAGACATGGCATTGACCCAAAGTAATGCTCCCCACAGAAGAGGTGTTAAGAGATGATAGTTTCTTAGCATGATGTCCTTTCCTTCAGTAGTTTCACTCATTTACAGCAATCTCCATGTTTACAAAGTAAACAATAAATGTAATTATCATGATCTTCTGAACTTGTAAAAAGTTTGTAACTTACGTGTTCCAAATGCTTCAAAACTTCTAGAGAATACATTGTCTGCAACATTAGGCCAAAAAGACGTTTCCCCACTCCCAGTCAGGAGCACAGCTAAATGTCCAGTTTCAATTGGTCCTGCTGTGTCTCCTCCTGCCTTTGTAACTTGGCTGCTCCACCCACGTTTTCCCAGAAAGTAGATCCACAGTAGACACCCCCGTCGATCTCAGTCTTCTGTTTCTGACACAGAGTAGGTTTTTAGAGTCAAAGATTCATTGAGAAGTACTTCTTGGTCCTTCTCCAAGCAGGCGTGAAGCAGACAACTTTCTGAAGTCTTCTCAGCTCCAAGCACCACTTCGATTTAAGATAGGTGTGTAGCACTGGATGTAAAGCGAACCCAGCAGGGATGGGTAGAATTCCTGGTGTGAGTCAAGTCACACTTCCTGCACATTCCCCAACTCTATTTTTCATTCCTGTGGTGCAGTCTCTGGTTCCCAAGCCTGGTTTTATAGACACAATAATGCCAGAATAGTTTGATCCCCAGCTCGGCAAGGTGGAAGAACAAACCCATGTCTAAGTCTCTCTCTCTCTCATAGCTCCTTTTAAAGCCAACCTTCTCTGGTTCCTCTAGGTTAAAATCTGCAAAACCACCTCTTATAGACCCCTGCCTTCCATCTGCTATGGTATTGGTCTGTCTGCAGTCTGTGTGAGCCGTGAACTTCAAAGGAGGCCAGGACTGCAACTTCCTTTTGTCCCGCAAACATACAAATGCAATGACAAGCAAGATGCTCTTTGGGAGATCTGAGCTATCATCAGACTGAATTTTCTTTGACTGGTTTCATGACACAGAAGGCAATGGCCAGCTGGCATGCCTGTGTCTCAACAGAGCTCCGGTCAGCCCTAAGTGAGGGAGAGGTCAAAATACTATGTGGAAGTCTCACTTCTATCAGGTTGTGATTGTACGTGGAATATGGCAACCGTCAACATACAAAATAGAAATCCATATTGTTGGTTTTCAATTTTATTTACCATTCAGTCACAGGCCTTTGTGTAAGAGGAAAACAATAAAGCAGAACAGCACGTTTTGAAAATAAAGACAGAAAATACAGCTACAGTAGAGGAAAACAGGGATGAAGAAACCTTTCTTTAGGTGTAGTTTGGGGGAGCCGGGCAATGGATATATTCATTGATTCAGATTACAAGTGCTTTCATGTTGATGCAAACATCGTTTTGTTTTTATAACTCATTTTACTAGATTTAATACTGACCTAGACATTGGCAGTGGAATCCACCATTGTACAAACATATCTGTCGCTGAAGTCCCTTGTTCTCCCCGCCTCCCGCCTTGAGCCACTGGTAGGTATAGGCACTCAGGCATTAATAACTTCATTCCCCTCCTGCACTCTCCCTCCAACTCGTGTGGTCTGCTCATCCCCAGATGTCCTGACTTCTTCTTCAATGAAAGGGGATCCGGTCTCCATTCATGCCCGAGGGATCCCTCTGTCTTAGGCCCAGGTTGCCCACATGCCAACATCTTCGCGTCTTAAGACCCAAAGAAGATCCTCTGGCTTCTTTTTAGAAGGTCCAGCAGGTTGCTGTCCCTGCACTATCTGACGCTTCTATCAAATTACGGTCCCACTTGTCCAGATTTGCCTTGATTATATTCTGTACGACTGAGCCCAGACATGAGTGTGGCCCACATTCTTTCTGAGCCAGAACAGACTTTCACAGGTCACAGGGATGTCCTGTCGGAATGTTCAAGAGTCATATACTAGAGATCACAACATCCTGTCTCTGATTTGGGGCATAGAATGAGTGAACATAGCTAGTGGAGTTTCACACATTTTACCATCTACCTGTCATGGTACTGACATGTTCAGCATTCCTTCTTGTTGCCTTTTCTGTTGGCCAAATTGTCTGAGAACTGTGGGCTTGTTCTGCCGTCAGCCCCCTCTGTACATGCGCTCCTTGAGCAACTTTGCTAACTTTGGTACAAGCTAAAGCAGTGAGGCGCTGTTAAGTGGGGCCAATATGGAAGGGGTTGGGTGGACCTGTAGACCTTCCTTCCATGTTCATTCTTGTAGAGCTTAAGGGAGTGCCCTTTACTTGGGAGGGTGAGTGACACCTGTGTTCTGCAGACGTTGATTGGGTTAACTTGATCTATGAGGCCCTCGTGTTTTTGACAGTGGATTACCAGGGGTTGGAGTGCCCGTGTTCTTGATTTTGACAATCATCCCTACTTTCCAATGTGCTCTTGGTCAGAGGAGACCGCAGGTTACCGCACCGCTAGTGTGTGTGCTTCAAGCTGGTGTTTGGTACCCATGACCATTTCTGCTACGTCCACCGGTCAATGCTTCTCCTACAGCAAATCCATATTGACTATTGCTTTTTGTTATTTTCTGTAAATAGTTCAATGCTGGGGGAATGGGTTTCCTACTTTTTTTCCAACCCCAAATTATAGTATTAACCAGGATTTTGAATCAGTGTAGGTTTACTAATGAGTACACCAGCGCAGCCTCACTTGTAACACAACACTGCATATACTACCATTGTTTTGAATAGAAGTGTGCTAGAACTTGTGTTTTTAATGGAAACACAATGCACTTAGGCCTCACATTTGCCAGACAAGCTACAAACTTGCTTATATACGGTCTGATTTACTATTTTAATGCCAAAGAACACGTTACATTTCAGTGCTGAGGCCGTGGCTGCTTCTCAGCTCATGCAATAGGTTTTGCTGCAGTTAAGAGTAGTGAAAGGCTTCACTAGAGGCTGTCTGTACAGACTTCTACAACTAATTTTCTAAAGTTTCTATATGTCTAAGTGGTTACCTATGCCTAGGTAAAGGCACATACAACGGGGATCTATTGTGCAGTTCCTTACAGCCCAAACGTCAAAACACTGGCTACCGACGTGCATAAAAAATCTGTTGAAAAATGGACTTCCTACACTCTGTCCCTCACTCAGGTGAAAACAGACGGAAAATAAACCATCCTCCATGTCATAGTCTGTGCTATGATAATAAAGAACGCAGGCTGTTCGTACAAACCGAGGTGGCATTTGTCTGTTCTGTGCTTAATTGAACACCTAACACCTTAACTTCACGTGTTAGCAGTTTTTATCTGTTCCAGGGGGCTGTTGCTCTGTTCGATCCCAATTTGATGTGACTTGGTTCCTCTGCCTTCTGCTGTGTCTCTAGAGGGTGGGGTGCTGTGCCCTGCTCCCTTCTGCCTCTCTCTAGAGGGTGGGGGGCTGTGCCCTGCTCCCTTCTGCCTCTCTCTAGAGGGTGGGGTGCTGTGCCCTGCTCCCTTCTGCCTCTCTCTAGAGGGTGGGGTGCTGTGTCCCGCTCCCATCTGTCCTCTCTCTAGAGGGTGGGGTGCTGTGCCCTGCTCCCTTCTGCCTCTCTCTAGAGGGTGGGGTGCTTTGTCCCGCTCCCATCTGTCCTCTCTCTAGAGGGTGGGGTGCTTTGTCCCGCTCCCATCTGTCCTCTCTCTAGAGGGTGGGGTGCTGTATCCTGCTCCCTTCTGCCTCTCTCTAGAGGGTGGGGTGCTGTGCCCTGCTCCCTTCTGCCTCTCTCTAGAGGGTGGGGTGCTGTGCCCTGCTCCCTTCTGCCTCTCTCTAGAGGGTGGGGTGCTGTGTCCCGCTCCCATCTGTCCTCTCTCTAGAGGGTGGGGTGCTGTGCCCTGCTCCCTTCTGCCTCTCTCTAGAGGGTGGGGTGCTTTGTCCCGCTCCCATCTGTCCTCTCTCTAGAGGGTGGGGTGCTGTATCCTGCTCCCTTCTGCCTCTCTCTAGAGGGTGGGGTGCTGTGTCCCGCTCCCATCTGTCCTCTCTCTAGAGGGTGGGGTGCTGTGCCCTGCTCCCTTTTGCCTCTCTCTAGAGGGTGGGGTGCTGTGCCCTGCTCCCTTCTGCCTCTCTCTAGAGGGTGGGGTGCTGTGTCCCGCTCCCATCTGTCCTCTCTCTAGAGGGTGGGGTGCTGTGCCCTGCTCCCTTCTGCCTCTCTCTAGAGGGTGGGGTGCTGTGCCCTGCTCCCTTCTGCCTCTCTCTAGAGGGTGGGGTGCTGTGTCCCGCTCCCATCTGTCCTCTCTCTAGAGGGTGGGGTGCTGTGCCCTGCTCCCTTCTGCCTCTCTCTAGAGGGTGGGGTGCTGTGCCCTGCTCCCTTCTGCCTCTCTCTAGAGGGTGGGGTGCTGTGTCCCGCTCCCATCTGTCCTCTCTCTAGAGGGTGGGGTGCTGTGCCCTGCTCCCTTCTGCCTCTCTCTAGAGGGTGGGGTGCTTTGTCCCGCTCCCATCTGTCCTCTCTCTAGAGGGTGGGGTGCTGTATCCTGCTCCCTTCTGCCTCTCTCTAGAGGGTGGGGTGCTGTGCCCTGCTCCCTTCTGCCTCTCTCTAGAGGGTGGGGTGCTGTGCCCTGCTCCCTTCTGCCTCTCTCTAGAGGGTGGGGTGCTGTGTCCCGCTCCCATCTGTCCTCTCTCTAGAGGGTGGGGTGCTGTGCCCTGCTCCCTTCTGCCTCTCTCTAGAGGGTGGGGTGCTTTGTCCCGCTCCCATCTGTCCTCTCTCTAGAGGGTGGGGTGCTGTATCCTGCTCCCTTCTGCCTCTCTCTAGAGGGTGGGGTGCTGTGTCCCGCTCCCATCTGTCCTCTCTCTAGAGGGTGGGGTGCTGTGCCCTGCTCCCTTTTGCCTCTCTCTAGAGGGTGGGGTGCTGTGCCCTGCTCCCTTCTGCCTCTCTCTAGAGGGTGGGGTGCTGTGCCCTGCTCCCTTCTGCCTCTCTCTAGAGGGTGGGGTGCTGTGTCCCGCTCCCATCTGTCCTCTCTCTAGAGAGTGGGGTGCTGTCCTGCTCCATTCTGCCTCTCTCCAGTGAGTGGGGTGCTGTGCCCTGCTCCCTTCTGCCTCTCTCTAGAGGGTGGGGTGCTGTGTCCCGCTCCCATCTGTCCTCTCTCTAGAGGGTGGGGTGCTGTGTCCCGCTCCCATCTGTCCTCTCTCTAGAGTGTGGGGTGCTGTGCCCTGCTCCCTTCTGCCTCTCTCTAGAGGGTGGGGTGCTGTGTCCCGCTCCCATCTGTCCTCTCTCTAGAGAGTGGGGTGCTGTGTCCTGCTCCCTTCTGCCTCTCTCCAGAGAGTGGGGTGCTGTGCCCTGCTCCCTTCTGCCTCTCTCTAGAGGGTGGGGTGCTGTGTCCTGCTCCCATCTGTCCTCTCTCTAGAGAGTAGGGTGCTGTGTCCTGCTCCCTTCTGCCTCTCTCCAGAGAGTGGGGTGCTGTGCCCTGCTCCCTTCTGCCTCTCTCTAGAGGGTGGGGTGCTGTGTCCTGCTCCCATCTGTCCTCTCTCTAGAGAGTGGGGTGCTGTGCCCTGCTCCCTTTTGTCCTCTCTCAGCAAAACAGGCCGCCCGGACCTGCTCATGTTTCTGCCACAGTCTCCAAACTAGATAACCCCTCTGGTACCATGTGCTTCATTATGTTTTCAGTAGTATGATTGTGTAGAATCCGCAGGTCATCTCTTGCCTTCCAGTAGCCACACGGAGGAACTCTACGTCCTGTGGCTGCATCCAATCAGAGGAGATACTGATAACCTGGTGGTATCTTTGGTTTCTACATGACTATCCTTTAACATCACCTTGTCCTAATGTTCCTAATCCCTTAGAAAGAATATTATTGGTGTCAAATTGTAGGTTTGTAATGGATGAAACTCAGTTTGTATAAACCTGTATCTGTTGATAACTTGTTGTACCTGGTTTTCTTTTCGTGATACTGCTATTTGATTGAGGAAAATAGAAGAGCCAGCACCAACTTTTATTGATCATCTTGGTGAGGAAATCGAAGAAAGCAGTGCCGGCCCTGACTTGGGTAAGTCCTAAATTGTTGTATGTCTTGTGTTGGACAATGTGCAGTTCTTTGAAAGTGACCCCTTTTTTGGGTGGTCACCCTCCGTTTTTAATTTTTTGGAGACTCACTCGCTGGTAACCTAGAACTCTAACCCTGGGACACCACCATCCAGTACATTCTGAGCCCTAGATTACCTCAACATTGGCTTAAAACCTGATTTGCACTTTTAACTTTCTTGTAAGATCATAGTATATGGTGCAGAAATACATCTTAATGGCATGGGAAGTTAAATGTCACTTCTGAACTGCAGCACGTGTTGTGCCGTCCACTACAGTGGCAGTGAAGACATGGCGTTAGGCCTACCCTGTGCAGCTTGACCGCTGCAGCCTGAACCCTTTTCCACAGACCTGTCAAGATCACTGTTTTGACCTGTAGGAAAACTTGATTTTAAATGTTAAATAAGTCACCTCTGAGTGCATCTTGCTGCTTGTAATGTAGGGTGCTTAATATGTAAGAGCTGAAGATGTGTGACATTAGAATTGGCATGTCCCCTGGTGACTGGACCCAAAACTACATTAACACTGATCAGGCTATGACTGGTACGTAGGAAAAGTCAAAGTGTAACATACATACTTTCATCTATAACGTTTGACCTGCACCAGCTACAGACACCATCGAAGCCCCCATTTTATATTTTATAACAATAAAATCTAGTGTGAAGGTCAGATTCTTTATTAAATATATTGGAAAAGTAATTTTAGGAACTTGCCACTGGTCAGCGTCGACCTTTCAAGAAAAGATCTCTTGCTGCCTGTTGTGTCACTGTAGCCTCACAGGAGGTCGGCCAACTGACCCTTGAAATCCAACTCTTTGTCCCGGGTACAAGAGAAAGCGGATGCAGTCCTTCAGGGCTCCTCTCTGGTCACAGATATCAGGTCCAGTCCTTTCCTCTAAAGCTCCAGAGCCCCTGCAGGACCAACCTGCTTCAAGTATCTGGCCTTTGGTTTCACAGCCGGTGGCTACAATTTCAGCGGCAGCCCACTCAAGGAGGACTTTACTTCCCAAAAATTGACAAAGTCTCTTTCTGTGTTAAAACCTAGAAACCTTTTCGAACTTTTGAGCTTCCAGACGTTTACCAGGACCAGCCTGCTTGTTATATCCGGCCATCGCGGTCAGCCTCAAATTGTGTTCCCCTGTGTTGGACAGTAAGTCATTGCCCCAAAGGCTGAGAGAGGGTTCAGCTCTGCCCTTGTGCTGGACAGTGTGTCATGGCACCTCAAGCTGAGGGAGGCTTCAGGGTGTACCCTTGTTTTGGACAGTGCATCGTTGCACCTCAAGCTGAGAGAGGGTTCAGCTCTACCCTTGTGCTGGACAGTGTGTCATTGCACCTCTGGCTCAGAGAGGGTTCAGCTCTACCCTTGTGCTGGACAGTGTGTTGTTTCACCTGTGGCTCAGGGAGGGTTCTTCTCTACCCTTGTGTTGGACAGTGTGTCGTTGCATCTCAGGCTCAGTGAGGGTTCAGCTCCACCCTTGTGTTGGACAGTGTGTCATTGCACCTCAGTCTCAGAGAGGGTTCAGGTCCACCCTTGTGTTGGACAGTGTGTCGTTGCACCTCAGCCTCAGGGAGGGTACTGGTCCACCCTTGTGTTGGACAGTGTGTCGTTGCACCTCAGGCTCAGAGAGGGTTCAGCTCCACCCTTGTGTTGGACAGTGTGTCGTTGCACCTCTGGCTCAGAGAGGGTTCAGCTCTACTCTTGTGTTGGACAGTGTGTTGTTGCACCTCAGGCTCAGAGAGGGTTCAGCTCTACTCTTGTGTTGGACAGTGTGTCGTTGCACCTCAGGCCCAGAGAGGGTTCAGGTCCACCCTTGTGTTGGACAGTGTGTCGTTGCACCTCAGGCTGAGAGAGGGCTCAGACACACCCTTGTGTTGGACAGTGTGTCGTTGCACTTCAGGCTGAGAGAGAGTTCAGCTCTACCCTTGTGTTGGACAGTGTGTTGTTGCACCTCAGGCTCAGAGAGGGTTCAGCTCTACCCTTGTGTTGGACAGTGTGTCATTCCACCTCAGTCTCTGAGGGAGTTCAGGTCCACCCTTGTGCTGGACAGTGTGTCGTTGCACCTCAGGCTCAGAGAGGGTTCAGGTCCATCCTTGTGTTGGACAGCGTGTCGTTGCGCGTCCGGCTCAGAGAGGATTTGGGTCCATCCTTGTGTTGGACAGTGTGTCGTTGCATCTCAGGCTCAGTGAGGGTTCAGCTCCACCCTTGTGTTGGACAGTGTGTCGTTGCATCTCAGGCTCAGTGAGGGTTCAGCTCCACCCTTGTGTTGGACAGTGTGTCGTTGCATCTCAGGCTCGGTGAGGGTTCAGCTCTACCCTTGTGTTGGACAGTGTGTCGTTGCACTTCAGGCTGAGAGAGAGTTCAGCTCTACCCTTGTGTTGGACAGTGTGTCATTGCACCTCAGGCTCAGAGAGGGTTCAGACACACCCTTGTGTTGGACAGTGTGTCGTTGCACTTCAGGCTGAGAGAGAGTTCAGCTCTACCCTTGTGTTGGACAGTGTGTCGTTGCACCTCAGGCTCAGAGAGGGTTCAGCTCTACCCTTGAGTTGGACAGTGTGTCATTGCACCTCAGGCTCGGAGAGGGTTCAGCTCCACCCTTGTGTTGGACAGTGTGTCGTTGCACCTCAGGGTCAGAGAGGGTTCAGCTCTACCCTTGTGTTGGACAGTGTGTCATTGCACCTCAGGCTCAGAGAGGGTTCAGCTCTACTCTTGTGTTGGGCAGTGTGTCGTTGCACCTCAGGCCCAGAGAGGGTTCAGGTCCACCCTTGTGTTGGACAGTGTGTCGTTGCCCCTCAGGCTCAGAGAGGGCTCAGATACACCCTTGTGTTGGACAGTGTGCCGTTGCACTTCAGGTTGAGAGAAAGTTCAGCTCTACGCTTGAGTTGGACAGTGTGTCGTTGCACCTCAGGCTGAGAGAGGGTTCAGGTCCACCCTTGTGCTGGACATTGTGTCGTTGCACCTCAGGCTCAGAGAGGGTTCAGGTCCACCCTTGTGTTGGACAGCGTGTCGTTGCACCTCAGGCTCAGAGACGGTTCAGCTCTACCCTTGTGTTGGACAGCGTGTCGTTGCGCCTCAGGGAGGGTTCAGGTCCACCCTTGTGTTGGACAGTGTGTCGTTGCACCTCAGTCTCCGAGGAGGTTCAGGTCCTCCCTTGTGTTGGACAGTGTGTCGTTGCACCTCAGGCTCAGAGAGGGTTCAGCTCCACCCTTGTGTTGGACATTGTGTCGTTGCACCTCAGGCTCAGAGAGGGTTCAGGTCCACCCTTGTGTTGGACAGTGTGTCGTTGCACCTCAGGCCCAGAGAGGGTTCAGGTCCACCCTTGTGTTGGACAGTGTGTCGTTGCACCTCAGGCTCAGAGAGGGTTCAGGTCCATCCTTGTGTTGGACAGTGCATCGTTGCACCTCAGTCTCTGAGGGGGTTCAGGTCCATCCTTGTGTTGGACAGTGCATCGTTGCACCTCAGTCTCCGAGGGGGTTCAAGTCCATCCTTGTGTTGGACAGTGTGTCATTGCACCTCAGACCCTTGACCTTGCCAGGTAGGTCGCTCCCCCACCACACAGCTCCGCCTGTGTTGTCTGCCCGCTGCTTCTGCAGGTAAGATCGCCCTCCGCTTGTGGCCCCGGTGCCCGTTTTTTTCTGCCTGTCTCCCCTTTTCCTTTCTGTGCCCCTCGCTGCCCCATTGTCGTTGTGCCCGTGATTCTGTCTGCTTTCTCCCCTGTTTTCCTTTTTGTGCCCCTCGCTGCCCCATTGTCGCTGTGCCCGTGATTTTGTCTGCTCTCTCCCCTGTTTTCCTTTTTGTGCCCCTCGCTGCCCCATTGTCGCTGTGCCCGTGATTTTATCTGCTTTCTCCCCTGTTTTCCTTTTTGTGCCCCTCGCTGCCCCATTGTCGCTGTGCCCGTGATTTTGTCTGCTCTCTCCCCTGTTTTCCTTTCTGTGCCCCTCGCTGCCCCATTGTCGTTGTGCCCGTGATTTTGTCTGCTCTCTCCCCTTTTCCTTTCTGTGCCCCTCGCTGCCCCATTGTCGCTGTGCCCGTGATTTTATCTGCTTTCTCCACTGTTTTCCTTTTGTGCCCCTCGCTGCCCCATTGTCGCTGTGCCCGTGATTTTGTCTGCTCTCTCCCCTGTTTTCCTTTTTGTGCCCCTCGCTGCCCCATTGTCGCTGTGCCCGTGATTTTATCTGCTTTCTCCCCTGTTTTCCTTTTTGTGCCCCTCGCTGCCCCATTGTCGCTGTGCCCGTGATTTTGTCTGCTCTCTCCCCTGTTTTCCTTTCTGTGCCCCTCGCTGCCCCATTGTCGTTGTGCCCGTGATTTTGTCTGCTCTCTCCCCTTTCCTTTCTGTGCCCCTCGCTGCCCCATTGTCGCTGTGCCCGTGATTTTGTCTGCTCTCTCCCCTGTTTTCCTTTTGTGCCCCTCGCTGCCCCATTGTCGCTGTGCCCGTGATTTTGTCTGCTCTCTCCCCTGTTTTCCTTTTTGTGCCCCTCGCTGCCCCATTGTCGCTGTGCCCGTGATTTTGTCTGCTCTCTCCCCTGTTTTCCTTTTTGTGCCCCTCGCTGCCCCATTGTCGCTGTGCCCGTGATTTTGTCTGCTCTCTCCCCTGTTTTCCTTTTTGTGCCCCTCGCTGCCCCATTGTCGCTGTGCCCGTGATTTTGTCTGCTCTCTCCCCTGTTTTCCTTTTTGTGCCCCTCGCTGCCCCATTGTCGCTGTGCCCGTGATTTTATCTGCTTTCTCCCCTGTTTTCCTTTTTGTGCCCCTCGCTGCCCCATTGTCGCTGTGCCCGTGATTTTGTCTGCTCTCTCCCCTGTTTTCCTTTCTGTGCCCCTCGCTGCCCCATTGTCGTTGTGCCCGTGATTTTGTCTGCTCTCTCCCCTTTCCTTTCTGTGCCCCTCGCTGCCCCATTGTCGCTGTGCCCGTGATTTTGTCTGCTCTCTCCCCTGTTTTCCTTTTTGTGCCCCTCGCTGCCCCATTGTCGCTGTGCCCGTGATTTTGTCTGCTCTCTCCCCTGTTTTCCTTTTTGTGCCCCTCGCTGCCCCATTGTCGCTGTGCCCGTGATTTTGTCTGCTCTCTCCCCTGTTTTCCTTTTTGTGCCCCTCGCTGCCCCATTGTCGCTGTGCCCGTGATTTTATCTGCTTTCTCCCCTGTTTTCCTTTTTGTGCCCCTCGCTGCCCCATTGTCGCTGTGCCCGTGATTTTGTCTGCTCTCTCCCCTGTTTTCCTTTCTGTGCCCCTCGCTGCCCCTTTGTCGTTGTGCCCGTGATTTTGTCTGCTCTCTCCCCTTTCCTTTCTGTGCCCCTCGCTGCCCCATTGTCGCTGTGCCCGTGATTTTGTCTGCTCTCTCCCCTGTTTTCCTTTTTGTGCCCCTCGCTGCCCCATTGTCGCTGTGCCCGTGATTTTGTCTGCTCTCTCCCCTGTTTTCCTTTTTGTGCCCCTCGCTGCCCCATTGTCGCTGTGCCCGTGATTTTGTCTGCTCTCTCCCATGTTTTCCTTTTGTGCCCCTCGCTGCCCCATTGTCGCTGTGCCCGTGATTTTATCTGCTTTCTCCCCTGTTTTCCTTTTTGTGCCCCTCGCTGCCCCATTGTCGCTGTGCCCGTGATTTTGTCTGCTCTCTCCCCTGTTTTCCTTTTTGTGCCCCTCGCTGCCCCATTGTCGCTGTGCCCGTGATTTTATCTGCTTTCTCCCCTGTTTTCCTTTTTGTGCCCCTCGCTGCCCCATTGTCGCTGTGCCCGTGATTTTGTCTGCTCTCTCCCCTGTTTTCCTTTCTGTGCCCCTCGCTGCCCCATTGTCGTTGTGCCCGTGATTTTGTCTGCTCTCTCCCCTTTCCTTTCTGTGCCCCTCGCTGCCCCATTGTCGCTGTGCCCGTGATTTTGTCTGCTCTCTCCGCTGTTTTCCTTTTGTGCCCCTCGCTGCCCCATTGTCGCTGTGCCCGTGATTTTGTCTGCTCTCTCCCCTGTTTTCCTTTTTGTGCCCCTCGCTGCCCCATTGTCGCTGTGCCCGTGATTTTGTCTGCTCTCTCCCCTGTTTTCCTTTTTGTGCCCCTCGCTGCCCCATTGTCGCTGTGCCCGTGATTTTGTCTGCTCTCTCCCCTGTTTTCCTTTTGTGCCCCTCGCTGCCCCATTGTCGCTGTGCCCGTGATTTTATCTGCTTTCTCCCCTGTTTTCCTTTTTGTGCCCCTCGCTGCCCCATTGTCGCTGTGCCCGTGATTTTGTCTGCTCTCTCCCCTGTTTTCCTTTCTGTGCCCCTCGCTGCCCCATTGTCGTTGTGCCCGTGATTTTGTCTGCTCTCTCCCCTTTCCTTTCTGTGCCCCTCGCTGCCCCATTGTCGCTGTGCCCGTGATTTTGTCTGCTCTCTCCCCTGTTTTCCTTTCTGTGCCCCTCGCTGCCCCATTGTCGCTGTGCCCGTGATTTTGTCTGCTCTCTCCCCTGTTTTCCTTTTTGTGCCCCTCGCTGCCCCATTGTCGCTGTGCCCGTGATTTTGTCTGCTCTCTCCCCTGTTTTCCTTTTTGTGCCCCTCGCTGCCCCATTGTCGCTGTGCCCGTGATTTTATCTGCTTTCTCCCCTGTTTTCCTTTTTGTGCCCCTCGCTGCCCCATTGTCGCTGTGCCCGTGATTTTGTCTGCTCTCTCCCCTGTTTTCCTTTCTGTGCCCCTCGCTGCCCCATTGTCGTTGTGCCCGT
The DNA here is from genome assembly GCA_963921515.1 of Calotriton arnoldi. Classification (NCBI taxonomy): domain Eukaryota; kingdom Metazoa; phylum Chordata; class Amphibia; order Caudata; family Salamandridae; genus Calotriton; species Calotriton arnoldi. The sequence goes on along the minus strand of CAWUFW010018452.1, from coordinate 54,595 downwards.
GATTTTGTCTGCTCTCTCCCCTTTCCTTTCTGTGCCCCTCGCTGCCCCATTGTCGCTGTGCCCGTGATTTTGTCTGCTCTCTCCCCTGTTTTCCTTTCTGTGCCCCTCGCTGCCCCATTGTCGCTGTGCCCGTGATTTTGTCTGCTCTCTCCCCTGTTTTCCTTTTTGTGCCCCTCGCTGCCCCATTGTCGCTGTGCCCATGATTTTGTCTGCTCTCTCCCCTGTTTTCCTTTTTGTGCCCCTCGCTGCCCCATTGTCGCTGTGCCCGTGATTTTATCTGCTTTCTCCCCTGTTTTCCTTTTTGTGCCCCTCGCTGCCCCATTGTCGCTGTGCCCGTGATTTTGTCTGCTCTCTCCCCTGTTTTCCTTTCTGTGCCCCCGCTGCCTCTCGCCATTCCCGCCGCTGCGTCCCCTGCGGCCCCGCCCCCCTGACCGCCCATTCGCTGCCCCTGCCTCCCGCCTCCCAGCTGCTCCTCCCTCCCACCTCCCCATAAATGGCGGCCGCTGTGCGGCCGCGCCTAAGGCAAGCCCGTCTGCGCCCGTCCGCGACTGGACCGCGCCCAGCGCCAGAACCCCTGGATCCCACCGATGCATCACCACTCGACGGACCTACGACGCCGCCACACTCACCGCACTCAATGCCGGCCGGAACCCTGCCTGCTACCGAGCCTCACCGAGACGCACCCACGGACCCTTCACCTGCCAAACCTGCCGATTCACCTGCCCCCGGACGTGCACCACCTCCGCCAAGTCGAGCACCAGCAGCAACCACCTGAAATGCATCCTGCTGAACACCCGCTCCGTCCACAGGCACGCCGTGGAACTCTGGGACCTGCTCGACGCAACAGCACCGGACATCGCCTTCCTCACCGAAACCTGGATGAACGCCTCCTCAGCGCCCGACATCGCCATAGCCATCCCGGACGGATACAAGATCACCCGGAAGGACCGCGTCAACCAGACGGGAGGAGGCATCGCCATCGTACACAAGAACACCATCCGCATCTCGACTAACTCCGACGAGACCTTCACCGCCGCCGAACACCTACACTTCCAGATACACACTGACCCCAAGACCACCCTCCGAGGCACCCTCATCTACAGACCCCCGGGACCACGCACACTATTCAGCGAAGACATCGCAGACTTCATCAGCCCGCACGCCATGCCCTCCGCCGACTACATCCTCCTAGGGGACCTCAACTTCCACCTGGAGAACAACAACGACAGAAACACCACCGCCCTGCTGGACAACCTCGCCAACCTCGGACTCAAGCAACTGGTGAACACGCCCACCCACTACGCCGGCCACACGCTTGACCCCGTCTTCTCGTCCAGCAAGCACATCTCCTTCAGCCACGCCACCGGACTCCACTGGACTGACCACAGCTGCGTCCACTTCAGCTTCAGAAAGACTACGACCCACCACCACCCGCAACAGGCTCCCCGCCGGAGCTGGAGCAAGATCACCGCCGAGCAGCTCACCGCCTCCTTCAGCCAGAACACACCCACCAACACAACGGACCCAAACGAAGCAGCCAGCAACCTCGCCAAGTGGCTGACCGCCTGCGCCGACGACCTCGCACCACTAAAAAACCCTCCCAGCAGACCCGGAAGCAAGAAAACCCCTTGGTTCACCAACGAACTCAAGGAATCCAAGAAGAACTGCCGCACTCTCGAGAAAACCTGGCGACTCGACCAGACCACAGACAACAGGACCGCCCTCAAGCACGCCACCCGCAAACACCACCAGCTGATCCGTGCCACCAAGAAGTCGGCACTCAAAGAACGACTGGACAACAACGCCCATGACAGCAAGGAACTTTTCAGCATCGTCAAAGAGTTCTCCAACCCCAGCGCCGGAAACAACGACATCACCCCTCGCAAGACCTCTGCAACTCACTCTCCGCGTTCTTCCACCGCAAGATCATCGACATACATAACAGCTTCGACGCACAAACAACGCACCCTACCGCCGAACCAACGCCCGCCACCACCACCCTCTGCAACTGGACCCCGATCAGCACCGAAGACACCACCCGCACGATGAACTCCATCCACTCCGGATCACCAACCGACCCCTGCCCACACCACGTCTTCAACAAAGCCGACGCCACCATCGCACCCCATCTCCGGGACATCATCAACTCCTCCTTCCACACCGCCACCTTCCCGGAGAGCTGGAAGCACGCCGAGCTTACCGCCCTCCTGAAGAAACCAACGGCGGACCCCACCGACCTTAAGAACTACCGTCCCATCTCGCTCCTTCCGTTTCCGGCCAAAGTCATCGAGAAGACCGTCAACAGACAGCTTGCCGCCTTCCTCGAGACGAATGGATCCTTCGACCCCTCGCAGTCCGGGTTTCGGGCCAACCACAGCACCGAGACCGCCCTTATCGCAGCCACCGACGACATCAGAACCCTAACCGACAACGGGGAAACAGCTGCCCTCATCCTCTTGGACCTCTCCGCGGCGTTCGACACCGTCTGCCACCGCACCCTAGTGAAGCGCCTCAGCAACATCGGAATCCGAGAGAAAGCACTGGAATGGATCATCTCGTTCCTCGCCGGAAGAACCCAGAGAGTCCGCCTCCCCCGTTCAGATCCGAAGCCACCGAAGTCATCTGCGGCGTTCCACAGGGATCCTCACTCAGCCCAACCCTCTTCAACGTCTACATGAGCCCCCTCGCAGCCATCGCACGCCGACACAACCTCAACATCATCTCCTACGCCGACGACACCCAACTGATCCTCTCCCTCACCAACGACCCCACCACCGCCAGAGCCAACCTACACGACGGGATGAGAGACGTCGCCGACTGGATGAGGAACAGCCGCCTTAAACTGAACTCAGACAAGACGGAAGTCCTCATCCTGGGCTCATCACCCTCCGCCTGGGACGACTCCTGGTGGCCCTGGGCACCGCGCCCAAGCCAACGGACCACGCACGCAACCTGGGCTTCATCCTGGACTCCTCCCTGTCGATGACCAGACAAGTCAACGCCGTCTCATCTTCATGCCTCAACACCCTGCGCATGCTCCGCAAGATCTTCAGATGGATCCCCACTGAAACCAGGAAGACCGTCACCCAGGCACTCGTCACCAGCCGACTGGACTATGGGAACACCCTCTACGCCGGAACCACAGCCAAACTTCAAAAAAGACTCCAGCGCATCCAGAACGCCTCCGCACGACTCATCCTGGACATCCCCCGACACAGCCACATCACCGGACACCTGAAAGACCTGCACTGGCTCCCCGTCAGCAAGAGAATAACGTTCAGACTCCTCACCCACGCACACAAGGCCCTCCACGACCTGGGCCCAAAGTACCTCAACGACCGCATGACCTTCTACACGCCCACACGCCAGCTACGATCAACCAGCCACGCCCTCGCCACCGTACCACGCATCCGCAGAACCACCGCCGGAGGAAGATCCTTCTCCTACCTGGCAGCCAAGACCTGGAACTCCCTCCCCACTCACCTTCGGCGAACCCAGGACCATCTCTCCTTCAGGAAGCAGCTCAAGACCTGGCTGTTCGAGCAGTAACTTACCCCCTCCCCCAGCGCCTTGAGACCCTCCCGGGTGAGTAGCGCGCTCTATAAATGCCGTGATTGATTGATTGATTGAGTCTCTGAGGGGGTTCAGGTCCACCCTTGTGTTGGACAGTGTGTCGTTGCACCTCAGGCTCAGAGAGGGTTCAGGTCCACCCTTGTGTTGGACAGTGTGTCGTTGCACCTCAGCCTCAGGGAGGGTTCAGGTCTATGCTTGAGTTGGACAGTGTGTCGTTGCACCTCAGGCTCAGAGAGGGTTCAGCTCTACTCTTGTGTTGGACAGTGTGTCGTTGCACCTCAGGCCCAGAGAGGGTTCAGGTCCACCCTTGTGTTGGACAGTGTGTCGTTGTACCTCAGTCTCAGAGAGGGTTCAGCTCTACCCTTGTGTTGGACAATGTGTCATTGCACCTCAGTCTGAGTGAGGGTTCACGTCTACCCTTGTGTTGGACAGCGTGTCGTCGCACCTCAGACTGAGAGAGCATTCAGGTCTACCCTTGTGTGGGACAGTGTCTCGTTACACCTCAGGCTCAGAGAGGTTTCAGCTCTGCCCCTTGTGTTGGACAGTGTGTCGTTGCACTTCAGGCTGAGAGAGAGTTCAGCTCTACCCCTTGTGTGGGACAGTGTCTCGTTACACCTCAGGCTCAGAGAGGGTTCAGCTCTACCCCTTGTGTTGGACAGTGTGTCATTGCACCTCAGGCTGAGAGAGGGTTCAGCTCTACCCCTTGTGTTGGACAGTGTGTCGTTGCACCTCAGGTTCAGAGAGGGCTCAGATACACCCTTGTGTTGGACAGTGTCTCTTGTCAGCTCAGGCTCAGAGAAGGTCCAGGTCTACCCTTGTGTTGGACAGTGTCTCGTTGCACCTCAGGCTCAGAGAGGGTTCAGCTCTACCATTGTGCTGGACAGTGTGTCGTTGCACCTCCGGCTCAGAGAGAGAGCAGCTCTACCCCTTGTGTAGGACAGTGTCTCGTTACACCTCGGGCTCAGATAGGGTTCAGCTCTACCTCTTGTGTTGGACAGTGTGTCATTGCACCTCAGGCTCAGAGAGGGTTCAGCTCTACCATTGTGTTGGACAGTGTGTCATTCCACCTCAGTCTCTGAGGGAGTTCAGGTCCACCCTTGTGCTGGACAGTGTGTCGTTGCATCTCAGGCTGAGTGACGGTACTGGTCCACCCTTGTGTTGGACAGTGTGTCGTTGCACCTCCGGCTCAGAGAGAGTTCAGCTCTACCCCTTGTGTAGGACAGTGTCTCGTTACACCTCAGGCTCAGAGAGGGTTCAGCTCTACCTCTTGTGTTGGACAGTGTGTCATTGCACCTCAGGCTCAGAGAGGGTTCAGCTCTACCATTGTGTTGGACAGTGTGTCATTGCACCTCAGGCTCAGAGAGGGCTCAGATACACCCTTGTGTTGGACAGTGTCTCTTGTCAGCTCAGGCTCAGAGAAGGTCCAGGTCTACCCTTGTGTTGGACAGTGCATCGTTGCACCTCATCCTCCGAGGGGATTCTGGTCTATTCTTGTGTTGGACAGTGTGTCATTGCACCTCAGGCTCAGAGAGGGTTCAGCTCTACCATTGTGTTGGACAGTGTGTCATTGCACCTCAGGCAGAGCTCAGATACACCCTTGTGTTGGACAGTGTCTCTTGTCAGCTCAGGCTCAGGTCTATGCTTGTGTTGGACAGTGTGTGGTTGCACCTCCGGCTCAGAGAGAGTTCAGGTCTACCCTTGCGTTGAACAGTGCCATTGCATCTCTGGCTCAAAAACGGTTCAGGTACATGCTTGTTTTGGACAGTGTTTCATTGAGTCTCCTTGCTTTTCCCTCGTTTTCACTCCTTCTCCTTGCTTTTCCACAGTTTTTTCGAGTGCTCTCTCCTTGCTTTTCCCTCGTTTTCATTGCTTTCTCTTTGTTTTTTCCTTCGTTTTTGAGCGCCTTCTCCCTGCTTTACCTTCGTTTTCACCTTTCTCCCTGCTTTTTCTCCTGTTTTCTGAGTGCCTTCTCCTTGTTGTTCCCTCGTTATTGCTTTCTTCTTGTTTTTTCCCTCATTGTCACTCCCGCCTCTCACCTGTTTTTCCCACCTTCTGGTTAGCCCCGCCCACTGCCTCCCAGCGCTCCTACCTCCTCCCAGGACCTACTCAATGGAGGCCGCAGCGCGAACCCATTGAGCAGGTTCCAGGTCCGTCTCTTCACGTGCGGCTGCATAGCTCTTGCTCCTGTCTTCTTGCTTTTTCCCCGTTTTTTGTGTGCTTTCTTCTTGATTTTCCCTCATTTTCACTGCTTTCTTCTTGCTTGTCCCTTATTTTCACTGCCTTCTCCTTGCTTTTTCCCCCTTTTTTGAGTGCCTTCTCCTTGTTTTACTGTCGTTTTCACTGTTTTCTCCTTGCTTTCTCCCCTTTTTGTTGAGTGCTTTCTCCTTGCTTTTCTCTCGTTTTTATTGCTTTCTCCTTGTGTTTTCCCTAATTGCCGCTCCCTCCTGCCCCCTCTTTCCCCACCTCTTGCCTAGCTCCACCCACCGCCTCCCAGCCCCCCTCCTCCTCCAGAACCTACTTAATGGAGGCCACAGCGCGACCTCATTGAGCAGATCCCAGACCCAGCTCTCCCCATGCGACTGCATTGCTCTTGCTCCTGTCTTCTCCTTTTTCCCTGTTTTTTGAGTGCTTTCTCCTCAATTTTTCCTTATTGCCACTCTTTCATCTTGCTTTTGCCTTGTTTTCACTGCTTTCTCTTTGCTTTTTATCCCGTTTTTTGTTTTCTCCTTGCTTTTCCCTCGTTTTCATTGCTTTCTCCTTGTTTTTTCCCTCATTGCCGCTCCCACCTTGTACCCATTTTTCCCGCCTCCTGCTTAGTCCCGCCCACCGTCTCCCAGCAGGTCCTAGGTCCAGCTCTCCCCGTGCAACTTAATCGCTCTTGCTCCTGTCTTCTCCTTGCTTTCTCCTTGATTTTTCCTTCTTGTCACTGCTTTCTCCTTGCTTTTCCCTCGTTTTCACTGCTTGCTCCATGCTTTTTCTCCTGTTTTTGAGTGCCTTCTCTTTGCTTTTCTTTCATTTTCATTGCTTTTTCCTTGCTTTTTCTCCAGTTTTTGAGTGCCTTCTTATTGCTTTCCCCCCGTTTTTTGACTTCTTTCTCCTTCTCTCATTTTCATTGCTTTCTCCTTTTTTTCCATTATTGTCGCTCCCGCCTGCGGACCGTTTTCCCACCTCCTGCCTAGCCACGCCCACTTTCTCTGAGTGCCCCTCCCTTCTCCCAGGACCTAATTAAAGGAAGCTGCAGCGTGAGCCCATTGAGCAGATCCCAGGCCAAGCGCTCCCCCGTGCTGTAGCATCGCTCTTTCTCCTGTCTTCTTGCATTTTCTCCCGTTTTTGAGTGTCTTCTACCTGCTTTACCGTCATTTTCAGTGCTTTTTCCCCCATTTTTTGAGTGCATTCTGCTTGATTTTTTTCCCTCCTTATCACTGCTTTCTCCTTGCTTTTCCATCTTTTTCACTGCTTTTCCCTCGTTTTCACTGCTTTCTCCTTGCTTTATCCCCTATTTTTTTTAGTTCTCCCTCATTGCTTTTCCCTCGTTTTGATTGCTTTCTCCTTGTTTTTTCCTTCTATACTTTGACTGATCCCAACTAGAACCCAGCACCTGGATACCCTCAAAGGTGGTTAGCCGCGCTGTATAAATCTGAGTTGATTGATTGATTGACTTCTTCAATTGAAAGGGTTCTGGTCTCCAGTCGTGCTAGAGGGATTCCTCTGTCTTAGGCCCAGGTTGCCCACATGCCAACATCTTCACATCTGAAGAGCCAAAGAAGAGCCCCTGGCTTCTTTTTAGAAGGTCCAGCAGGTTGCTGTCCCTGCACTATCTGACGCTTCTATCAAATTACGGTCCCACTTGTCCAGATTTGCCTTGATTATATTCTGTACGACTGAGCCCAGACATGAGTGTGGCCCACATTCTTTCTGAGCCAGAACAGACTTTCACAGGTCACAGGGATGTCCTGTCGGAATGTTCAAGAGTCATATACAAGAGATCACAACATCCTGTCTCTGATTGGGGGCATAGAATGAGTGAACATAGCTAGTGGAGTTTCACACATTTTACCATCTACCTGTCATGGTACTGACATGTTCAGCATTCCTTCTTGTTGCCTTTTCTGTTGGCCAAATAGTCTGATAACTGTGGGCTTGTTCTGCCGTCAGCCCCCTCTGTGCATGCGCTCCTTGAGTAACTCTGACACAAAATAAAGCAGTGAGGCGCTGTTAAGTGGGGCCAATATGGAAGGGGTTGGGTGGACCTGTAGACCTTCCTTCCATGTTCATTCTTGTAGAGCTTAAGGGAGTGCCCTTTACTTGGGAGGGTGAGTGACACCTGTGTTCTGCAGAAGTTGATTGGGTTAACTTGATCTATGAGGCCCTCGTGTGTTTGACAGCGGATTACCAGGGGTTGGAGTGCCCGTGTTCTTGATTTTGACAATCATCCCTACTTTCCAATGTGCTCTTGGTCAGAGGAGACCGCAGGTTACCGCACCGCTAGTGTGTATGCTTCAAACTGGTGTTTGGTACCCATGACCATTTCTGCTACGTCCACCGGTCAATGCTTCTCCTACAGCAAATCCATATTGACTATTGGTTTTTGTTATTTTCTGTAAATAGTTCAATGCTGGGGGAATGGGTTTCCTACTTTTTTCCAACCCCAAATTATAGTATTAACCAGGATTTTGAATCAGTGTAGGTTTACTAATGAGTACACCAGCGCAGCCTCACTTGTAACACAACACTGCATATACTACCATTGTTTTGAATAGAAGTGTGCTAGAACTTGTGTTTTTAATGGAAACACAATGCACTTAGGCCTCACATTTGCCAGACAAGCTACAAACTTGCTTATATACGGTCTGATTTACTATTTTAATGCCAAAGAACACGTTACATTTCAGTGCTGAGGCCGTGGCTGCTTCTCAGCTCATGCAATAGGTTTTGCTGCAGTTAAGAGTAGTGAAAGGCTTCACTAGAGGCTGTCTGTACAGACTTCTACAACTAATTTTCTAAAGTTTCTATATGTCTAAGTGGTTACCTATGCCTAGGTAAAGGCACATACAACGGGGATCTATTGTGCAGTTCCTTACAGCCCAAACGTCAAAACACTGGCTACCGACGTGCATAAAAATCTGTTGAAAAATGGACTTCCTACACTCTGTCCCTCACTCAGGTGAAAACAGACGGAAAATAAACCATCCTCCATGTCATAGTCTGTGCTATGATAATAAAGAACGCAGGCTGTTCGTACAAACCGAGGTGGCATTTGTCTGTTCTGTGCTTAATTGAACACCTAACACCTTAACTTCACGTGTTAGCAGTTTTTATCTGTTCCAGGGGGCTGTTGCTCTGTTCGATCCCAATTTGATGTGACTTGGTTCCTCTGCCTTCTGCTGTGTCTCTAGAGGGTGGGGTGCTGTGCCCTGCTCCCTTCTGCCTCTCTCTAGAGGGTGGGGTGCTTTGTCCCGCTCCCATCTGTCCTCTCTCTAGAGGGTGGGGTGCTGTATCCTGCTCCCTTCTGCCTCTCTCTAGAGGGTGGGGTGCTGTGTCCCGCTCCCATCTGTCGTCTCTCTAGTGGGTGGGGTGCTGTGCCCTGCTCCCTTTTGCCTCTCTCTAGAGGGTGGGGTGCTGTGCCCTGCTCCCTTCTGCCTCTCTCTAGAGGGTGGGGTGCTGTGTCCTGCTCCCATCTGTCCTCTCTCTAGAGAGTGGGTGGCTGTGCCCTGCTCCCTTCTGCCTCTCTCTAGAGGGTGGGGTGCTGTGTCCCGCTCCCATCTGTCCTCTCTCTAGAGGGTGGGGTGCTGTCCTGCTCCCTTCTGCCTCTCTCCAGAGAGTGGGGGGTGGTGCCCTGCTCCCTTCTGCCTCTCTCTAGAGGGTGGGGTGCTGTGTCCTGCTCCCATCTGTCCTCTCTCTAGAGAGTGGGGTGCTGTGCCCTGCTCCCTTTTGTCCTCTCTCAGCAAAGCAGGCCGCCCGGACCTGCTCATGTTTCTGCCACAGTCTCCAAACTAGATAACCCCTCTGGTACCATGTGCTTCATTATGTTTTCAGTAGTATGATTGTGTAGAATCCGCAGGTCATCTCTTGCCTTCCAGTAGCCACACGGAGGAACTCTACGTCCTGTGGCTGCATCCAATCAGAGGAGATACTGATAACCTGTTGGTATCTTTGGTTTCTGCATGACTATCCTTTAACATCACCTTGTCCTAATGTTCCTAATCCCTTAGAAAGAATATTATTGGTGTCAAATTGTAGGTTTGTAATGGATGAAACTCAGTTTGTATAAACCTGTATCTGTTGATAACTTGTTGTACCTGGTTTTCTTTTCGTGATACTGCTATTTGATTGAGGAAAATAGAAGAGCCAGCACCAACTTTTATTGATCATCTTGGTGAGGAAATCGAAGAAAGCAGTGCCGGCCCTGACTTGGGTAAGTCCTAAATTGTTGTATGTCTTGTGTTGGACAATGTGCAGTTCTTTCAAAGTGACCCCTTTTTGGGTGGTCACCCTCAGTTTTTAATTTTTGGGAGACTCACTCGCTGGTAACCTTGAACTCTAACCCTGGGACACCACCATCCAGTACATTCTGAGCCCTAGGTTACCTCAACATTGGCTTAAAACCTGATTTGCACTTTTAACTTTCTTGTAAGATCATAGTATATGGTGCAGAAATACATCTTAATGGCATGGGAAGTTAAATGTCACTTCTGAACTGCAGCACGTGTTGTGCCGTCCACTACAGTGGCAGTGAAGACATGGCGTTAGGCCTACCCTGTGCAGCTTGACCGCCGCAGCCTGAACCCTTTTCCACAGACCTGTCAAGATCACTGTTTTGACCTGTAGGAAAACTGATTTTAAATGTTAAATAAGTCACCTCTGAGTGCATCTTGCTGCTTGTAATGTAGGGTGCTTAATATGTAAGAGCTGAAGATGTGTGACATTAGAATTGGCATGTCCCCTGGTGACTGGGCCCAAAACCACATTATCACTGATCAGGCTATGACTGGTACATGGGAAAAGTACATACTTTCATCTATTTCTTTTAACCTGTACCAGCTACAGACACCATTGAAGCCCCCATTTTATATTTAATAAGTATGAAATCTAATGTTAAAGTCAGATTTTGTATTAAATATATTGGAAATGTAATTTTAGGAACTTGCCACTGGTCAGCTGGATACTTTCAAGGAAAGTCCTCTTGCTGCCTATTGTGTCCCTGTAGCCACACAGGTGGTCAGCCAACTGACCTTTGAAGTCCAGCCTGTTGTCCTGGGTACAAGAGAAAGCGGATGCAGTCCTTCAGGACTCCTCTCAGATCACAGACAGCAGGTCCAGTACTCTTCTCCAAAGCTCCGGAGCCCCAGCGTGACTAACCTGCTTCAAGTATCCGGCCTTCGGTTTCACATCAATGGCTACGAATTATGTTCCAGATGTTTTGCTGGATTTTGAGCATTCGGGTTGATGTTCAATTTGAATAAACAATATTGAGCAGAATATCACAGTGCAAGTGATTTAATGAATGCTGTTGCATTAATATCTGTTTTCTTTTTTAAAAATTGTCCCGCTGGGACCACCTTTCTCTTGTACTACGAATTCAGCGGCAGCCCACTCAAGGAGAATTGTAATTCCCAAAAAGTGACATTTCCCTTTCTGTGTTAAGACCTAGAAACGTTTCTGAACTTTTTACCTTCCAGACTTTTACCAGGACCAGCCTGCTTGTTATATCTGACCAAGGCTCCATCGCGGTCAGCCTCAAATTGTGTCATCCTATGTTGGACAGTGTGTCATTACACCTCAGGCTGAGAAAGGGTTTAGGTTTTACCCTTGTGTTGGACAGTGTGTCATTGTATCTCAGGCTCGGAGATGGTTCAGGTGTACCCTTCTGTTAGACAGTGTGTCGTTGCACGTAAGGCTCAGAGAGTGTTCAGCTCTACCCTTGTGTTGGACAGTGTGCTATTGTACCTCAGAGAGGGTTCAGCTCTGCCCTTGTGCTGGACAGTGTGTCATTGCACCTCCGGCTCAGAGAGGGTTCAGCTCTACCCTTGTGCTGGACAGTGTGTTGTTTCACCTGTGGCTCAGAGAGGGTTCGTGACTACCCTTGTGTTGGAGAGTGTGTCGTTGCACCTCAGGCTCAGAGAGGGTTCAGGTCTACGCTTGTGTTGGACAGTGTGTCGTTGCACCTCCTGCTCAGAGAGGGTTCAGGTCCATCCTTGTGTTGGACAGTGTGTCGTTGGCCCTCCGGCTGAGAGAGGGTTCAGGGTGTACCCTTGTGTTGAACAGTGTGTCATGGCACCTCAGGGTAAGAGAGGGTTCAGGTCTACCCTTGTGTTGGACAGTGTGTCGTTGCACCTCAGGCTCAGAGAGGGTTAAGGTCCATCCTTGTGTTGAACAGTGCATCGTTGCACCTCAGTCTCAGAGAGGGTTCAGGTCCATCCTTGTGTTGGACAGTGTGTTGTTGCACCTCAGTCTCAGAGAGGGTTCAGGTCCAACCTTGTGTTGGACAGTGCATCGTTCCACCTCAGGCTCAGAGAGGGTTCAGCTCTACCCTTGTGTTGGACAGTGTGTCGTTGCACCTCAGGCTCAGAGAGGGTTCAGCTCTACCCTTGTGTTGGACAGTGTGTCGTTGCACCTCAGGCCCAGAGAGGGTTCAGGTCCACCCTTGTGTTGGACAGTGTGTCGTTGCACCTCTGGCTCAGAGAGGGTTCAGCTCTACCCTTGTGTTGGACAGTGTGTCGTTGCACCTCAGGCTCAGAGAGGGTTCAGGTCCATCCTTGTGTTGGACAGTGTGTCGTTGCACCTCAGGCTGAGAGAGGGCTCAGACACACCCTTGTGTTGGACAGTGTGTCGTTGCACCTCAGTCTCCGAGGGGGTTCAGGTCCATCCTTGTGTTGGACAGTGTGTCGTTGCACCTCAGTCTTAGATAGGGTTCAGGTCCACCCTTGTGTTGGACAGTGTGTCATTGCACTTCAGGCTGAGAGAGCGTTCAGGTCTACCCTTGTGTTGGACAGTGTGTTGTCACACCTCAGGCTGAGAGAGGGTTCAGCTCTACCATTGTGTTGGACAGTGTGTCGTTGGCCCTCCGGCTGAGAGAGGGTTCAGGGTGTACCCTTGTGTTGGACAGTGTGTCGTTGCACCTCAGGCTCAGAGAGGGTTCAGGTCTACGCTTGAGTTGGACAGTGTGTCATGGCACCTCAGGGTAAGAGAGGGTTCAGGTCTACCCTTGTGTTGGACAGTGTGTCATTGCACCTCAGGCTCAGATAGGGTTAAGGTCTACTCTTGTGTTGGACAATGTGTTGTTGCACCTCAGGCTCAGAGAGGGTTCAACTCTACCCTTGTGCTGGACAGTGTGTCATTGCACCTCAGGCTGAGAGAGAGTTCAGGTCTATCTTGTGTTGGACAGTGTGTCGTTGGCCCTCAGGCTGAGAAAAGGTTCAGGTCTACCCTTGTGTTGGGCAGTGTGTCGTTGCACCTCAGGGTCAGAGAGGGTTCAGCTCTACCATTGTTGTGGACAGTGTGTCTTTGCACTTCAGGCTCAGAGAGGGTTCAGGTCTACGCTTGAGTTGGACAGTGTGTCGTTGCACCTACGACTCACAGAGGGTTCAGGTCAACGCTTGAGCTGGACAGTGTGTCGTTGCACCTCAGGCTGAGAGAGAGTACAGGCCTACGCTTGGGTTGGACAGTGTGTTGTTGAACCTCAGGCTAAGAGAGAGTCCAGGTCTACGCTTGAGTTGGACAGTGTGTCGTTGCACCTCAGGCTGAGAGAGACTTCAGGTCTATCTTGTGTTGGACAGTGTGTCGTTGGCCCTCAGGCTGAGAAAAGGTTCAGGTCTACCCTTGTGTTGGACAGTGTGTCGTTGCACCTCAGGGTCAGAGAGGGTTCGGCTCTACCCTTGAGTTGGACAGTGTGTTGTCACACCTCAGGCTGAGAGAGAGTTCAGGTCTATCGTGTGTTGGACAGTGTGTCATTGCACCTTAGGCTGAGAGAGGGTTCAGGTCTACCCTTGAGTTGGACAGTGTGTCATTGCACCTCAGGCTGAGAGAGAGTTCAGGTCTACGCTTGAGTTGGACAGTGTTTCGTTGCACCTCAGGCTGAGAGAGGGTTCAGGTCTATCTTGTGTTGGACAGTGTGTCATTGCACCTCAGGCTGAGAGAGAGTTCAGGTCTATCTTGTGTTGGACAGTGTGTCATTGCACCTCAGGCTGAGAGAGAGTTCAGCTCTACTCTTGTGTTGGACAGTGTGTCGTTGCACCTCAGGCTGAGAGAGAGTTCAGCTCTACTCTTGTGTTGGACAGTGTGTCGTTGCACCTCAGGCTGAGAGAGGGTTCAGGTCTACGCTTGAGTTGGACAGTGTGTCGTTGCACCTCAGGCTGAGAGAGAGTTCAGGTCTACACTTGAGTTGGACAGTGTGTTGTCACACCTCAGGCTGAGAGAGAGTTCAGGTCTATCTTGTGTTGGACAGTGTGTCGTTGGCCCTCAGGCTGAGAAAAGGTTCAGGTCTACCCTTGTGTTGGGCAGTGTGTCGTTGCACCTCAGGGTCAGAGAGGGTTCAGCTCTACCATTGTTGTGGACAGTGTGTCTTTGCACTTCAGGCTCAGAGAGGGTTCAGGTCTACTCTTGTGTTGGACATTGTGTTGTTGCACCTCAGGCTGAGAGAGAGTCCAGGTCTACGCTTGAGTTTGGACAGTGTGTCGTTGCACCTACGACTCACAGAGGGTTCAGGTCAACGCTTGAGCTGGACAGTGTGTTGTTGAACCTCAGGCTAAGAGAGAGTCCAGGTCTACGCTTGAGTTGGACAGTGTGCCGTTGCACCTACGACTCACAGAGGGTTCAGGTCAACGCTTGAGCTGGACAGTGTGTCGTTGCACCTCCGGCTGAGAGAGAGTTCAGGTCTATCTTGTGTTGGACAGTGTGCCGTTGCACCTACGACTCACAGAGGGTTCAGGTCTACACTTGAGCTGGACAGTGTGTCGTTGCTCCTCAGGCTGAGAGAGAGTTCAGGTCTACACTTGAGCTGGACAGTGTGTCGTTGGCCCTCAGGCGGAGAAAAGGTTCAGGTCTACCCTTGTGTTGGGCAGTGTGTCGTTGCACCTCAGGGTCAGAGAGGGTTCAGCTCTACCATTGTTGTGGACAGTGTGTCTTTGCACTTCAGGCTCAGAGAGGGTTCAGGTCTACCCTTGAGTTGGACAGTGTGTCGTTTCACCTCAGGCTGAGAGAGGGTTCAGGTCTATGCTTGTGTTGGACAGTGTGTCGTTGCACCTCAGGCTGAGAGAGAGTTCAGGTCTACGCTTGGGTTGGACAGTGTGTCATTGCACCTCAGGCTGAGAGAGGGTTCAGGTCTATGCTTGTGTTGGACAGTGTGTCGTTGGCCCTCCAGCTGAGAGAGGTTTCAGGTCTAGGCTTGAGTTGGACAGTGTGTCGTTGAACCTCCGGCTGAGAGAGGTTTCAGGTCTAGGCTTGAGTTGGACAGTGTGTTGTTGCACCTACGACTCAGAGAGGGTTCAGGTCTACGCTTGAGCTGGACAGTGTGTCGTTGCACCTCAGGCTGAGAGAGAGTTCAGGTCTATCTTGTGTTGGACAGTGTGTCGTTGGCCCTCAGGCTGAGAAAAGGTTCAGGTCTACCCTTGTGTTGGGCAGTGTGTCGTTGCACCTCAGGGTCAGAGAGGGTTCAGCTCTACCATTGTTGTGGACAGTGTGTCTTTGCACTTCAGGCTCAGAGAGGGTTCAGGTCTACTCTTGTGTTGGACATTGTGTTGTTGCACCTCAGGCTGAGAGAGAGTTCAGGTCTACGCTTGAGTTGGACAGTGTGTCGTTGCACCTCAGGCTGAGAGAGAGTTCAGGTCTACGCTTGAGTTGGACAGTGTTTCGTTGCACCTACGTCTCAGAGGGTTCAGGTCTACTCTTGAGCTGGACAGTGTGTCGTTGCTCCTCAGGCTGAGAGAGAGTTCAGGTCTACACTTGAGCTGGAATGTGTGTCGTTGGCCCTCAGGCTGAGAAAAGGTTCAGGTCTACCCTTGTGTTGGGCAGTGTGTCGTTGCACCTCAGGGTCAGAGAGGGTTCAGCTCTACCATTGTTGTGGACAGTGTGTCTTTGCACTTCAGGCTCAGAGAGGGTTCAGGTCTACCCTTGAGTTGGACAGTGTGTCGTTTCACCTCAGGCTGAGAGAGGGTTCAGGTCTATGCTTGTGTTGGACAGTGTGTTGTTGCACCTCAGGCTGAGAGAGAGTTCAGGTCTACGCTTGGGTTGGACAGTGTGTCATTGCACCTCAGGCTGAGAGAGGGTTCAGCTCTACTCTTGTGTTGGACAGTGTGTCATTGCAGCTCAGGCTCAGAGAGGGTTCAGGTCTAGGCTTGAGTTGGACAGTGTGTCGTTGAACCTCCGGCTGAGAGAGGTTTCAGGTCTAGGCTTGAGTTGGACAGTGTGTCGTTGCACCTCAGGCTGAGAGAGAGTTCAGGTCTATCTTGTGTTGGACAGTGTGTCGTTGGCCCTCCGGCTGAGAGAGGTTTCAGGTCTAGGCTTGAGTTGGACAGTGTGTCGTTGCACCTCAGGCTGAGAGAGAGTTCAGGTCTATCTTGAGTTGGACAGTGTGTCGTTGCACCTCAGGCTGAGAGAGGGTTCAGCTCTACTCTTGTGTTGGACAGTGTGTCATTGCAGCTCAGGCTCAGAGAGGGTTCAGGTCTACGCTTGAGTTGGATAGTGTGTCGTTGCACCTACGTCTCAGAGAGGGTTCTGAATTCAAAGTTGGAGGTAAGTTTTACCGCTGTTGTTATCGTGCAAGCAGATCATCTTTTAACCCTGTAATTTCTTTAGTCATTTTAAAAAGTTTCCCAGATTTTGTGCTTTACTCCTACAAAACAATTGGACGATAAAAGCTGCATCCTTTTCCACAGAAGTAGTCGCAGCAAAAATGAAATCATTCCTAACTGGCATAAATAACAGTGAGTGAGTCCTCCTTAATTCGACTCAGTGTTTAGAAGCTCAGGTTCTCCTAACGTTTTCTACACAATTCAAGTTCTTCCTTTCTCCCCTGGCCTAAATGTCAAATAACCAATGAAATGCCTCTGAAAAAGGGCTTCGTAGAATCCCAAAGAGGAAAGTAAACTTCCTGAATTTTTCAGAAATGAAGTTTAATTTAATTGTTTTCCGTTAACTGCTTTTGCAGATTTTTGTATGCTCCTAAGAAACTGCTACCTCTCTGTTGTGTCTGCCATGGCCGCCGGTGATGTAGAGGCAGTTCATACAGTTGTGCTCACAGAGTTTGGGATTTTTTCAGCTGTGCACGCTGTGGCATCACTCACCTGTGTTTTCTATTTTACAGCTCATGTTTTATGGCCTCTCTTGAGATAGTTGCTTTATGGTTTTACTTCATGGATTTCTCAACTCATTGTGTTTATTCCATCATTCTATCATGCAATGACATATGGTGTGGCTCCTCTTTTCAGGGGCTCCATGTATAACACCAGTGTTTTCACTGAGCACAAGACCAGAGGAGGAATCATGTGTTCAGGCGACAACAGCACCTGAGGAACGGACTACAGGTGAGCATGGGAACATGTGGTTAGCTATAAGACATCTGAGAAATAATGCTTCCTTGTACATATCCTTGGGCACTTTTAGGGAGATTTAAGGGAGCAATTATTATAGCAGATTTTTGGGAAATTTGACATCAGTTTCAATGGAGGAAAATGAAAATATACATACATGTATATAGATGTTTATAGATATATAACATATTATATATATATTTTTTTCAGTGAAAAAATAAAGGTTAAAGAGACGTTACGTTAGGTGAAAATGTCAGTTAAGACCCAGTTTGGAATAAAGAAAACCACTGAAATATACAAGTAACTCTAACTTGTGCCCTAAAGTAACCACAACTTGCGTCCTGCCATGCAGAGCTGTCATCAATGATGTCATAGAACATGTCATGAGGGATGTAATACTGGAAGGAATTAGCTGTGCATGGCGAGTGCACATGTTAAAGTTATGTTAGGGCACAAGGTAGGAGAATTGCCTAGCTCAAATAAACCGAAAGGAGATGAGTGGGATGACTATCTTTTGCTGGTGGCAGATGCACCAACACCTCCTCCGATTGATTCAACACTGGACAACATTAGTAACTCTCATACCCTGGTTGATAGTGCTGTAAAAAGATGTGAGCTCCCTATGGCACTCATGCAAAATGACTGTGTCTGTATGACTTTAAAGAGCTTGCAAAGAGACAAGTAAACCCCTTCCTCTAGTGGATCACATCTGGTAGGAGGGAGAGAAGCTGATGAGAACCCCAACCACACTTACAGCAGTGGTTTCTAGACTGGTCAAGAAATAGAAGGTGCCGGACAATTCACCAGCTTGTCTTCTGGGTCACCCAAAACAGGCCTAAAGACATTTCTGTTTCATTTTTATCATATTCACCCGACTCCTCTGCTGAACACAGCTTCTGGTCAGCACCTGGGTTGGCCGCAAGGCCCAGCGTACAACTCCTCCTCTATGGGTTCCTAACCCCGACTGAGCCGCCACCCCTCATTTTTCATTTTTATTTGTTTTTTTACAGATTTTGCTCCTGGGCAGCTGGAGGTTTGCTGCCAAGCCCCCTGCTGCTCACGTCCTTTGGGTGTCTGTCGGCGTGGTGTTGGCTGCAGGGTAGCCATTCGCAAATGGGAAGAGGTCCCCGTGGGACCCCTTCCCCTTTGTGAATATTATTATGACTATTTTTTAAGAGCAGTGGTCCCACGTACCACTGCCTACTCTGGAGAAATAAAACTTAAATGTTTCATTTTTGTCCTTTTAAACACATCCTATTTTCCTTTAAAAAAAACAGGCTGCATTTAGAAAAAGATTGCTTTATTAAAAAGCAATGACCGACATGGTGGTCTGATGACCTCAGCAGGCCACCATCTCTTTGATAGCTGCAATTCCTAATGGGTCGCAAACTACAACCAACCTCATTCATATTCATCAGGTAGGTCTCTTTCGACCCCATTAGGAATCACTATTTCCAACTTCAAGTGTTTTGTACATTAGGACTTGCAAGTTCCTAATTGTGATTAACAAAGAATCGCAATTAGGAAACTGCAATCCCTAAATTCTCTGTGTATGGCCCCATATTTATTAAAAGTGAGTTTTCTAACATGAACTGAGAAACATTCCTGCCCCTGCCCTAACGTCAATGCTATTAGTGAACTAAGAGGCAAGTCAGGGCTCATGTGTACCCTAAATGTGGTCGCGATTCTTATTGTACATGGAGCAACCGTTTAGTCTATTTAATCAAGCAAAACAGGGGTTTTTTGTACAACAGAAATGCTGAACTCACATATTTGAAGGTGCACTCATATGTGATGATGAAGAAAAAGGCGGCTCTGTAAACTAAAGTTTTTGCCAAAGATCATACAATTTGAGACCAGTTTATGGGTCAAGTACATTACAGTTAGGTTGAGTAGGTTTTTCAAGTTTCTAGACCTGCAGGTCTAGTAACATTTGTATGATTTTTCGAGGCCTGATTCACCATGCGTGCGCTGTACAACACTTCACAGCACTACATCTTTCATGCAATGTACTTCTCTCAGGTATACATACACCCAGTACATGCATTCACCATGCACGCACTGCACAGCTCTGCACTGTACCCTTCTCTGATAAAATTACAACCAGTACATGCATTCACCATGCATGCACTGCACAGCACTGCTTTATCACTGTACTGTACCCTTCCCTGATATACATACACCCAGTACATGCATTCACCATGCACGCACTGCACAGCTCTGCACTGTACCCTTCTCTGATAAAATTACAACCAGTACATGCATTCACCATGCATGCACTGCACAGCACTGCTTTATCACTGTACTGTACCCTTCCCTGATATACATACACCTAGGACATGCATTCACCATGCACGCACTGCACAGCTCTGCACTGTACCCTTCTCTGATAAAATTACAACCAGTACATGCATTCACCATGCATGCACTGCACAGCACTGCTTTATCACTGTACTGTACCCTTCCCTGATATACATACACCTAGGACATGCATTCACCATGCACGCACTGCACAGCTCTGCACTGTACCCTTCCCTGATACACATACACCCAGTACATGCATTCTCCATGCACGCACTCCACAGCACTGCTCTATCACCGCACTGTACCCTTCCCTGATATACATACACATACACCCAGTACATGCATTCACCATGCACGCACTACACAGCACTGCCCTATCACTGTACTGTACCCTTCCCTGATGCACATACACCTAGGACATGCATTCACCATGCACGCACTGCACAGCACTGCTCTATCACCGCACTGTACCCTTCCCTGATATACATACACATACACCCAGTACATGCATTCTCCATGCACGCACTCCACAGCACTGCTCTATCACCGCACTGTACCCTTCCCTGATATACATACACATACACCCAGTACATGCATTCTCCATGCACGCACTACACAGCACTGCTCTATCACTGTACTGTACCCTTCCCTGATATACATACACATACACCCAGTACATGCATTCTCCATGCACGCACTACACAGCACTGCTCTATCACTGTACTGTACCCTTCCCTGATATACATATGTAGGAAAGTGGCTCTGTATATACTGTACCCAAGTAAGGTTCAGGGTGTACAGAGTCCACAGTCCCCAGAGGGTTGACAGAGGCTAAAGTTAGATATAACCTTACTCTCCAAAGTGGTAGCTTGGTCGAGCAGTAAGGCAGTATCAGAGGACAGTGTAAAGCATTTGTTGTACACACTCAGTCAGCAAATGAAGCCACACACTCAAGAACTGAACTCTAGGCCAATGGTTTGTATATAAAAAAATATATGCTTGTTTTATTTTAGAACCAACAATAGGGTCAAAATATACTTTCTCAGTATGAGATGCTTTGGTTATTCACCTTACAGATAGGCAGTAGACTTTTTTGATAGTGGTTATCACAGTTGGTGCAAGAGGCAACACAGGGTCAAATTCAATGCAACATTGAGCTCAATGGAAAATTATGCTTAATTACAATTGATTACTTTGCAGAGCACTTTTCTAACCACAGGACTGGATCCTGGATTCAGTCCTGGGACACTTCCTGTAAACAGGTAAGAAAAAGCGTTTTGGTTATTGTAGTGATTTTTGAAGAATATTACTATATTTCAAAAGCTGACACTTAGAAACTTTTCTGGGTAAAATTACCAATGTTATCCTATGAAAGGAAATACAGTGTGCAAGCAAAGTATGTTTACGTTACTTTTGTAATCCAGTGCTGGACTCCTAGGTTCAGCACTGGGACATTTACTTAAAACAGGTAAGTAATTACGTTTTTGTAGTTTGTTCGATTTTTAAAGAATATTTGTAAAATACAGAAATCGACACTTAGAAGAAATTTCACAGAAAACCAGTCAATGGATCCCTATGAAAGAAAAGTGAGTTAACGGTAAGTAACGTTGCGATTACTTTTTTAGGGCCAGTGTTGAGCACTCGGGTCCAGCACTGAGGCCCCTCCTAATACTAGGTGAGTATTTTCGTTTTCGTGACTCGGTTGATTTTTGGTGAATATTCTAAAGTTTCAGAACTCCACACTTAGAAGAAATTTCGCAGAAAACCAGTCAATGGAACCCTATGGAAGAAAAGTGAGTTATCGGATTTCGGGTAAGTACTTGACTGGCAGGGTTAAGGTTCTGGGTAAGACTCAGGGGTCCCCCAGGATCAGGTAAGTACAGTTTTTACACCCTCAGCGGCACAGGGGCGGCCGGGTGCAGAGTGAGAAGGCCCAATGTTATCCTATGGCAGGCGGGGGCCCCGGGTTGGTGGCTGCTGGCAAGCAGGCCACGCGACTGTGGGAGCTGGGCTCCTGGTCACTTGCTCAGGGCAAGTAGGGAAGTAGGTTAGGATAGAGGTTGCACTTCCAGGGGCACTCGGGCGGCTGGGTGCAGGGTGCTTTTGAGCCGTCGGGCGCTCAATGTTAAACAATAGAGGTCGTGAAAGGTGAAGAAAGGCTGCAGGCTCGGGGACGGTGATTCTTCAGGGACGACCAACACTTCAGGAGGTAAGTTGGGGTCTTGGAGGATAGGTAGACACCCAGGAGTTGGGCACAGGGGGCCGTGGGGCGCCGGGTGCAGGGGTGTCTTTTGAGGTCGGGAAATCTTACCCCTGCTGGTCGCGGTTGGAGGGGTCCCTTGTCCTGAGGCTGCAGGCGTCGTCTGGGTCGTCGAGGAGGGTCCTTGGCCACTGGATTCCAGGTCAGAATCGCCGGGGGACGTCCTCGAGGTCTTTGGTCACTCAGGCACAGGCTGGACTCGGCGGGTGCAGAGTGTGCAGGTTTCGCGGCTCCGTGCCAGGGCCGGGTCTTTGGTAGGTTTTCTTTTGAGCAGTACCACTGCTCGTGGGAGTCCCTGGGTCGAAGGCTGTAGCACAGAAGTCAGGTCCTCCGGGGTTTGTGAGGTTGCTGAGGCCGGGATTCCGCAGGAGCAGGTTCAGAGGTCGACAGGCCGGTAGGGCTGGGGCCAAGTCAGTTGTTGTCGCCTCCTTTTAGCAGCTGCACGGCTGGTCTTCTTGCTTGGTCTTCTCTTCTTGTTTTCGGATTTGGGAACTCCCGAAGGAAGGTTCAGGGAGCCCCTAAATACTAAATTTAGGGGTGGTTACAGGTAGGTAAGGGCAGGGACCAATGGGTCCCTTCCCTGGGGTGGGTACACCCCTATTCTGTTCCTCTCCAGTGGGAGGGGGCAGGAGCCTGTCCCTGGTTGGCCAGGTCCCCCATCCTCAAGATGGCGGGGACTCGAGTTTGTGCTTCACCTCGCCTCCCCCACCTTAGGGGTGGAGTTGGCAGAGGTGGGCACAACCCATTTCCTGCTTCTGGTTTTCCCGCCGGTTCTCCCGCCAGGAGTGGGGGTAGAACCAGTGGGGACCAGTTTGCTGGAAGCAGCAAATGGTCTGGGGAAACTCCAAAGGCGGCAGGCCTTTGAAGCTCCCCTGCCCATCCTGGGGAGGAGGCTTTGGCACCTCGTCCCGGGATGTGCATTGTTTCAGGCCCCTGAGAGCAGAGGCTCTCGACCCAGGGGTCCAGAAACATGTCTGGTGGTGGCAGCCTGGGCAGCCACTCAGTCCGGACACTGGAGGTCGGGTTGGTTTCAGGGGGCATCTCTAAGATGCCCTCTGGAGTGCGTTTTACATTAAATCCCACACTGGCATCAGTGGGGGTTTAATGTGCTGAGAAGTTTGATACCAAACTTCTTAGTCTTCAGTGGGGCCATTATGGTGCGGTGGAGTTCGTAATGACAGACTCCCAGCACCATATACTCTTAATGGCAGCACTGCACTTACAATGCCCAAGAATGGACTTGGGCACTGTAGGGGCACAGGGCTCATGCCTCTATGCCCTCACCACTGGCATAGTGCACCCAGCTAGAGGGGTGGCTGACCTAGGCCAGGGCAGTGGCTTGTAGGCATGGCACACAGGGATGTGAGCCATGTCGACTCTTCACTTTTGTCCTGCACCAAGACACGCAGCCTGCAAAGGCAGTGTGTGTGTGTAAAGGTGCAGGGTCCCTAAGGGTGGCACAACAAGTGCTGCAGCCCTTAGGGGCCTTCCCTGGTCACAGTGCCCTGGGTACCCATGGTACCATTTACCAGGGGCTGACCTGTGGCCAGGGATGTCAATTGGGTGTAGGTATCAATGCAATTTTAGGGAAGGAACACAGGCCCTGGGTACCTGGTTGGCAGGAGCCCAGGGCACACTCAGTCAAAGTACATCAGCCATTCAGCAAAAAGTGGGGGCATACCATGTAAGAAAGATGGCACTTTCTCACAACATACACCTAGGACATGCATTCACCATGCACACACTCCACAGCACTGCTCTATCACCGCACTGTACCCTTCCCTGATATACATACACCCAGTACATGCATTCTCCATGCACGCACAGCACTGCCCTATCACCGCACTGTACCCTTCCCTGATATACATACACCCAGTACATGCATTCACCATGCACGCACTGCACAGCACTGCTCTATCACTGTACTGTACCCTTCCCTGATATACATACACCTAGGACATGCATTCACCATGCACACAGCACTGCTCTATCACTGTACTGTACCCTTCCCTGATATACATACACCCAGTACATGCATTCTCCATGCACGCACAGCACTGCCCTATCACCGCACTGTACCCTTCCCTGATATACATACACCCAGTACATGCATTCACCATGCACGCACTGCACAGCACTGCTCTATCACTGTACTGAACCCTTCCCTGATACACATACACCTAGGACATGCATTCACCATGCACGCACTGCACAGCACTGCTCTATCACCGCACTGTACCCTTCCCTGATGCACATACACCCAGTACATGCATTCACCATGCACGCACTGCACAGCACTGCTCTATCACCGCACTGTACCCTTCCCTGATATACATACACCCAGTACATGCATTCTCCATGCACGCACAGCACTGCCCTATCACCGCACTGTACCCTTCCCTGATATACATACACCCAGTACATGCATTCACCATGCACGCACTGCACAGCACTGCTCTATCACCGCACTGTACCCTTCCCTGATGCACATACACCCAGTACATGCATTCACCATGCACGCACTGCACAGCACTGCTCTATCACTGTACTGTACCCTTCCCTGATATACATACACCTAGGACATGCATTCACCATGCACACACTCCACAGCACTGCTCTATCACCGCACTGTACCCTTCCCTGATATACATACACCCAGTACATGCATTCACCATGCACGCACTGCACAGCACTGCTTTATCACTGTACTGTACCCTTCCCTGATATACATACACCCAGTACATGCATTCACCATGCACGCACTGCACAGCACTGCTCTATCACTGTACTGTACCCTTCCCTGATATACATACACCCAGTACATGCATTCACCATGCACGCACTGCACAGCACTGCTCTATCACTGTACTGTACCCTTCCCTGATACACATACACCCAGTACATGCATTCACCATGCACGCACTGCACAGCACTGCTCTATCACTGTACTGTACCCTTCCCTGATATACATACACCCAGTACATGCATTCACCATGCACACACTCCACAGCACTGCTCTATCACCGCACTGTACCCTTCCCTGATATACATACACATACACCCAGTACATGCATTCACCATGCACGCACTACACAGCACTGCCCTATCACTGTACTGTACCCTTCCCTGATACACATACACCTAGGACATGCATTCACCATGCACGCACTACATAGCACTGCTCTATCACTGTACTGTACCCTTCCCTGATACACATACACCTAGGACATGCATTCACCATGCACACACTCCACAGCACTGCTCTATCACCGCACTGTACCCTTCCCTGATATACATACACCCAGTACATGCATTCACCATGCACGCACTGCACAGCACTGCTCTATCACTGTACTGTACCCTTCCCTGATATACATACACCCAGTACATGCATTCACCATGCACATACAGCACTGCTCTATCACCGCACTGTACCCTTCCCTGATATACATACACCCAGTACATGCATTCTCCATGCACGCACAGCACTGCCCTATCACCGCACTGTACCCTTCCCTGATATACATACACCCAGTACATGCATTCACCATGCACGCACTGCACAGCACTGCTCTATCACTGTACTGTACCCTTCCCTGATACACATACACCTAGGACATGCATTCACCATGCACGCACTGCACAGCACTGCTCTATCACCGCACTGTACCCTTCCCTGATGCACATACACCCAGTACATGCATTCACCATGCACGCACTGCACAGCACTGCTCTATCACCGCACTGTACCCTTCCCTGATACACATACACCTAGGACATGCATTCTCCATGCACGCACTACACAGCACTGCTCTATCACCGCACTGTACCCTTCCCTGATATACATACACCCAGTACATGCATTCTCCATGCACGCACAGCACTGCCCTATCACCGCACTGTACCCTTCCCTGATATACATACACCCAGTACATGCATTCACCATGCACGCACTGCACAGCACTGCTCTATCACCGCACTGTACCCTTCCCTGATGCACATACACCCAGTACATGCATTCACCATGCACGCACTGCACAGCACTGCTCTATCACTGTACTGTACCCTTCCCTGATATACATACACCTAGGACATGCATTCACCATGCACACACTCCACAGCACTGCTCTATCACCGCACTGTACCCTTCCCTGATATACATACACCCAGTACATGCATTCTCCATGCACGCACAGCACTGCCCTATCACCGCACTGTACCCTTCCCTGATATACATACACCCAGTACATGCATTCACCATGCACGCACTGCACAGCACTGCTCTATCACTGTACTGTACCCTTCCCTGATACACATACACCTAGGACATGCATTCACCATGCACGCACTGCACAGCACTGCTCTATCACCGCACTGTACCCTTCCCTGATATACATACACCCAGTACATGCATTCACCATGCACGCACTGCACAGCACTGCTCTATCACTGTACTGTACCCTTCTCATCCAGGGGATACTCATCAATAGTCATAATCTATGAATAATCCCCGCCCACGTGCGGGATCCCGGAGTATATAGAAATATATATATATATATATAAATATATATATACACATATGTGAAACATATAAATGCAGCCTAAAAAGTTTCCAACATGGCAGAACTGCCGAAATTACATAGGTTTGCATTGTAAAACAAATACTCTCCTAACCCATAAGGAAAAGAGTACATTCACAGCATAATTGTGATATACCAATGCTTTATTGCCACAAGGAAAAACTTGTAATTGCAGGCATTCGCCTGTAGGCTGCATTGCAGAGTAATAATGAAACAAGACAAAAAGAAAAACTGGCACCTTGCCTTTAAGGCTTCCAAGGGTTAGGGTACCGTGCCTTTAAGGCCTGCCAGAGACCCTCTGCTCCCATCATGCACCACAGGTGACAGTTAGGTCAGTTCTTTTTTCCGGCTCCTTCTGTGAGGATCCTGGAGTTTTTGCTCTTCAGTTTTTGACTGAAAGATAATTTTTTGATATTAAACCTTGGAAATTTTGACAGTTTCTGATACCTAGAGGTATATTTGGCTGGCTTTTGGCATTTTTTGTTCCAAAATCTTTCCAGTCAGAATGCCTGCTTTATTTCGGAAATGTCCTTCCTGTGGCAAGAAGATGGCACTGTCAGATCCACACTCGGTGTGTATTGTGTGCCTTCCATCGTCACACTATCCTGACCAGTGTTATCATTGCCAGAAGTTTTCGAAGAGGACCCAGCGCGACAGAGAACGCATCAAGCTTCATGCCCTACTGGAGAGGGATAGAGATAGAGCTCCCTCTTCAAGTAAACACCGAAAACGGCATCGCTCCACCTCTCCTGAGTCCAGGAAGAAGCAGGTGCCTGAATGTTCGCCGTCGACCTCGAGATCGCCGTCGAAGAGGCCGAGACATTCTTCAACGTCAAGGGACAAGCCAAGTAAGTCGGCGCTCAGCACTTCAGGCTCGAAGGCTGTGGGTACTGAGAGACTGTCCAAAACTCCGTCGACGTCGAGGCTTCCGTCGACGTCGAGGCACACTCCGCCAACCTCGAGGGGATCGGCGTTGAGGGACTCGCCGGCGAAGACCATGCCGCGAGGGGACATACCGACGTCGAGGCATTCTCCGCCACCCTCAAGGGGGTCGACGTTGAGAGAGTCACCGTCGAAGGCCATGACGCGAGGGGACGTACCGACGTCGAGAGCATCGTCGAGGTCCCATCATTCGACGTCGAGGAGGTCGATGACATCGAGGAGGTCGACGTCGAGATCCCCCCATCGGCGCCGTCAGGCTACATCAGGGCCCCCCATCGACGTGGGCGGTCGACGTCGAGACCTGTTACTGATCATTCACCGTCGAGGAGATCGGCGGCAGCGTCAAGGGCGACGTCGAAGTCTCCCCGTCGACGCCGACAGTCGACGTCAAAGTCCCCCATCGCCGTGGGCGGTCGACGTCGAGATCAAGATCAGAGCGCAGATCGACGACGAGGGTGACGCAGACCTTGTCGACATCCCGTTCGACGTCAAGGCAGTCATCTCCAGGGCTGAATATTGTACAGATTTCACCAGAGAAATCTCCTACAGTTGCTGAAAAGAATCTTTGCGGCCTGTCCCCTCGCTGGCTGCAGGGGGTCGGAACAGGTGCCCGCAGAGGTCCGGGCTCGGACGACTACGCAACGAGACTTTCTAAGTCTCCTTCCAGAAGACCAAGGTCGCCTTCTACACGCCGATCTCGGTCAGGAGGTCGTCACAGCTCGCACGATCATCCACATAAGAGGAGGCGCAGAGCATCTTCTACCTGTTCTTCGTCTTCCATTCGGCACTACTCGCCAACTTTCTCATCTACACCACCTTCAAGGGTGTCTCCTATTGATGACATTGGGACTTTCTCTGACGTACTGGGCAGAGGAGCTAATAAACTAAACATCAGTTTATGTACTCCTGTGATCCCTACATCGGTCATTTTCGAGACATTGCACCATCGTACAGCTCCCAGACCGCTGCTACCTCTGGTGCCAGGTTTTTAGAACCAGCCATGACCACATTCCTTACTCCAGCCACAGTGGGATCAGTTCCGTCGAGGATTGCAAAAAATACAAAGCTCCAGACCAGGATCCCTTGTTCCTTAGGTCTGATCCTCCGGCGGATTCAATCATTGTGGCAGCCGCCAGGAAAGCGCACTCCGCAGCCTCATCCGCTTCTGTTCCTCCAGAAAAGGACAGTAAACAAATGGACTCTTGTGGCAGGAAGATGTGCAATACTTCGGCATCATCGATGAAGATTGCAAGTGCTTCAGCCCTTCTTGGGCGCTATGATAGGTCTCTTTGGGACTCCCTGTCTAGGTTTACCGACAAGCTTCCCAAAGAAGATAGACAAGACTTTCATGAAATCTTGCAAGAGGGCGGCTTAGTAGCCAATCAAATCATCAGCGCGGCGGCTGACGCCTCAGATCTCGCCGCACACGGCTACTCACAGGGCATCTGTTCACGGCGCTCAGCGTGGTTGCGCCTCACAGGTCTAAAACCGGACGCCCAGAAGAAGATCCTAAACCTTCCTTTCAACGGCTCCTCCTTATTCGGTTCTCATGCTGATGAGGAGATGACAAAGATGAAGGCCGAGCTAGACACAGTCAAAGCAGTTGGACTGGAGAAGCGGAAGGAGTTTCGAAAACGCTTCCGTCAGAACGACAAGCGGCCCTTCCAACAGAGGGTTCAAACCCCTCAATGGTCCTCCCAAAACCAACAAAAGTTCCAATACCAGAACAAGCGTCCTGACAGGGGCAGAGGGAACAATAAGCAACAGCAGTCCTCCTCCAAGCAGCCTCCTAAACAGTGAGACATTGCTTCCTCCGCACCCGTTTGCCACTCCGGTAGGAGGGAGTATCGTTTTTCACCTGGAAGAGTGGGAAACAATAACAAAAGACAGATGGGTGCTAAATATTGTACAGCATGGCTACTTGCTGAGGTTCAAGACCCCTCCTCCGCAAGTTGCCCCTCATTTGACGTGCCTTCCTCAACACAATGTATTGTTACAGGGCGAAGTGTGTACCCTCCTCTCCAAAAAGGCTATAGAAGAGGTCCCACCTCACCAGCAAAATCAAGGGGTATACTCACGGTACTTTCTGGTCCAAAAACGAGGAGTAGCCAAAGAGTACAGGCCCATCCTCGACCTGCGCCTGCTGAACAGGTTTATAAGAAAAGAAAGATTTCGGATGCTAGCCCTGCACCAGATTTTCCCACATCTTCATCTGGGAGACTGGATGTGTGCCATCGACCTGCAGGACGCCTACTTTCACATTCCTGTTTCAGTGAAACATCGCAAGTTCCTCAGGTTCCAGGTGTCTCGTCAGCACTATCAGTACCGAGTACTTCCATTCGGTCTCAAATCCGCTCCCCGGACGTTCTCCAAGTGCATGGCGGTGGTAGCCGCTTTCCTCCGCAAGAGGAAAATCTTCGTCTACCCCTACCTAGACGACTGGCTCCTGAAGAGTTCAACACCTTCTCTACTCCAGAGCCATCTCACTTACTGTCTCAACCTGCTTCACTCACTGGGGTTGCAAGTCAACTACAAGAAGTCAGTTCTCAACCCCACGCAGAAAATACATTATCTGGGCGCATCCCTAGACACCGCAACGGCAAGCGTGTGTCCTTCGGAGGAGAGGTTGTCCTCAATGTTGATCAAGTGCCGCGCACTTCTCAGCACTATACATCCTACAGCAAGGCAGGTGTCATCACTGCTGGGATCGATGGCCTCATGCATCTTCATTGTGCCAAATGCCAGGCTTTACATGCGGCCTCTACAGCAGTCCCTCGAAGATCAATGGACTCAGCACTCAGGCCGTTGGGAAGATCGTGTCTCTCTTCCTCAGGCGGCCAGGGACTCCATCAAATGGTGGATGAAACGTTCTCACCTTCTGCAAGGGGTCCCCTTTCACCAAGTACCTCCGACACAGACTGTAGTTACAGATGCCTCACTGCAGGGTTGGGGAGCGCACATGGGCCAGCTTCAGGTACAAGGTCTCTGGTCCGAGACAGAGAAAAGTTATCACATCAACTTTTTGGAGCTAAGGGCAGTCCATCTAGCTCTCAAGTCGCTGTACCCGTCCCTACAGTCCAGCTCCATTCAGATTCAGACAGACAACACAACAACAATGTACTATCTGAACAAGCAGGGAGGCACCAGGTCACGGGTCCTGTCTCTGGAGTCACAGACCATATGGAAGTGGCTTCTGGCGAGGAGTCTCACGATCGTAGCCGTTCACCTTCCAGGAACCTTGAACGTGCAGGCAGATGTTCTCAGCAGAGACTTCGTAGAAGCACACGACTGGGTGTTAAACGAAGAAGTCGCTCAGGACATTTTTCGGCAATGGGGAGTGCCAGACACCGACCTGTTCGCAGACGCGGCAAATACAAAATGCCCCGTCTTCGCGTCCAGATTCCCACAACAAGGATCACGGGGGAATGCACTTTTGATAGGATGGTCGCAGACATTGCTGTACGCTTTTCCACCTCTCCCTCTGATCCCTGCGGTCATACAGAAGTTTTACAGGACCAATGCCAGAATGATCCTGATAGCACCAGAGTGGCCGCGCCAGTGGTGGTATCCGGATCTCCTGCAGCTGTCCGAAGTCCCACACCGGAGGCTTCCCTGTCAACCGGACCTGTTGACCAAGAACGAGGGGAGAGTATTTTATCCCAACCTCTCGTCTCTGCGTTTGACTGCATGGCTCCTGAAGTCATACAGTATGGACATTTAGACCTTCCTGCCGATTGTATGTCTATTCTCAAGGAAGCAAAGAGACCCTCCACTAGGAAATCTTATGCTTTCAAGTGGAAGAGATTCTACCTGTGGTGCAAGGACAACCAGTTTGATCCGACTAAAGGTCAGGAGCAAGTGATTCTTCCCTACTTGTTATACTTGGCAAAGTCAGGCCTACAATATCCCTCCATCAGGGTTCACCTAGCTGCTATAACAGCTTACAGGAAGTCCCCGACCCAGGGTTCATTCTTTCAGATGCCAGTGGTAAAGGATTTTCTAGAGGGTCTC
Source organism: Calotriton arnoldi (assembly GCA_963921515.1). Taxonomy (NCBI): domain Eukaryota; kingdom Metazoa; phylum Chordata; class Amphibia; order Caudata; family Salamandridae; genus Calotriton; species Calotriton arnoldi. The sequence continues at coordinate 23,399 of CAWUFW010018452.1, read as the reverse complement.
AGGAAGGTTTACCCCCAGTGAGATCTCCCTCTCCTCCCTGGGAACTTAACATTGTGCTTACGAAACTTATGGGTGCTCCTTTCGAGCCTATTCATAAGGCATCGTTGCAGCATTTGACCTGGAAGGCTGCTTTTTTGGTAGCCATCACTTCTGCACGCAGGGTGAGTGAGATTCAGGCCCTGTGCTGTAAGGCACCTTATACTGTTTTTCATGCCAATAGGGTGGTGCTACGTACACATCCGAGCTTCCTCCCGAAGGTGGTCTCGGATTTTCACATCAATCAGGTTATTACGCTGCCCACCTTCTTTCCTAAACCTTCAACTCCCCCGAGAGATCATTACACTCTTTAGATCTCCGGAGAGTGCTGAAGTTTTACCTTGATAAAACTCACACACTTAGGAAGTCTGACCGGCTTTTTATTAACTACGGTTCTACTAACACCGGTCTAGCTGCATCTAAAAGATCCATCTCTCGATGGATTGTCTCTTGTATAGCTTTATCCTACCAGTTAGCTAACAAGACCTTACCAGGCAGACCTAAAGCGCACTCTACCAGAGGGAAAGCCTCTACCACAGCTCTCCTTCGCAATGTGCCAATGTCTGAAATCTGTAAGGCAGCCACATGGCGGTCGGTTCATACCTTCACACGTCATTACTGTCTAGATTCTGATGCACAGGCCGATGCCCAGGTGGGGCAGGCCTCTTTGAGGAATTTGTTTGCATGATTGCAATTTGAATGTAATGTTCTGTATACTCCGTTGCTCGTCCGCAAGGTACTGGGTATGGGCTTGCTACTCTATTCATAGATTATGACTATTGATGAGTATCCCCTGGATGAGAAGGATTAGTTACTTACCTGTAATCCTAGTTCTCATCCAGGGGTATACTCATCATAGTCATAAGCGACCCTCCCTCCTCCCCGGACGAGCATCACTGGAGTTCTTCTATGTTATTGTATCCTCTACTCAGGTGTCTCTACATTATACACCGTCAAAAGAACTGACCTAACTGTCACCTGTGGTGCATGATGGGAGCAGAGGGTCTCTGGCAGGCCTTAAAGGCACGGTACCCTAACCCTTGGAAGCCTTAAAGGCAAGGTGCCAGTTTTTCTTTTTGTCTTGTTTCATTATTACTCTGCAATGCAGCCTACAGGCGAATGCCTGCAATTACAAGTTTTTCCTTGTGGCAATAAAGCATTGGTATATCACAATTATGCTGTGAATGTACTCTTTTCCTTATGGGTTAGGAGAGTATTTGTTTTACAATGCAAACCTATGTAATTTCGGCAGTTCTGCCATGTTGGAAACTTTTTAGGCTGCATTTATATGTTTCACATATGTGTATATATATATTTATATATATATATATATATATTTCTATATACTCCGGGATCCCGCACGTGGGCGGGGATTATTCATAGATTATGACTATGATGAGTATACCCCTGGATGAGAACTAGGATTACAGGTAAGTAACTAATCCTTCCCTGATATACATACACCTAGGACATGCATTCACCATGCACGCACTACACAGCACTGCTCTATCACTGTACTGTACCCTTCCCTGATATACATACACCCAGTACATGCATTCACCATGCACGCACTGCACAGCACTGCACTGTACCCTTCTCTGATAAAATTACAACCAGTACATGCATTCACCATGCATGCACTGCACAGCACTGCACTGTACCCTTCTCTGATAAAATTACAACCAGTACATGCATTCACCATGCATGCACTGCACAGCACTGCTCTATCACTGTACTGTACCCTTCCCTGATATACATACACCCAGTACATGCATTCTCCATGCACGCACTACACAGCACTGCTCTATCACTGTACTGTACCCTTCCCTGATATACATACACCCAGTACATGCATTCTCCATGCACGCACTACACAGCACTGCTCTATCACTGTACTGTACCCTTCCTTGATACACATACACCCAGTACATGCATTCACCATGCACGCACTACACAGCACTGCCCTATCACTGTACTGTACCCTTCCCTGATATACATACACCCAGTACATGCATTCACCATGCACGCACTGCACAGCACTGCCCTATCACTGTACTGTACCCTTCCCTGATACACATACACCCAGTACATGCATTCACCATGCACGCACTGCACAGCACCGCTCTATCACTGTACTGTACTCTTCCCTGATATACATACACATACACCCAGTACATGCATTCACCATGCACGCACTGCACAGCACTGCTCTATCACTGTACTGTACTCTTCCCTGATATACATACACATACACCCAGTACATGCATTCACCATGCACGCACTGCACAGCACTGCACTGTACCCTTCTCTGATAAAATTACAACCAGTACATGCATTCACCATGCATGCACTGCACAGCACTGCTCTATCACTGTACTGTACCCTTCCCTGATATACATACACCCAGTACATGCATTCTCCATGCACGCACTACACAGCACTGCTCTATCACTGTACTGTACCCTTCCCTGATATACATACACCCAGTACATGCATTCTCCATGCACGCACTACACAGCACTGCTCTATCACTGTACTGTACCCTTCCTTGATACACATACACCCAGTACATGCATTCACCATGCACGCACTGCACAGCACCGCTCTATCACCGCACTGTACCCTTCCCTGATATACATACACCCAGTACATGCATTCTCCATGCACGCACTGTACAGCACTGCTCTATCACTGTACTGTACCCTTCCCTGATATACATACACCCAGTACATGCATTCACCATGCACGCACTGCACAGCACTGCTCTATCACCGCACTGTACCCTTCCCTGATATACATACACCCAGTACATGCATTCACCATGCACGCACTGCACAGCACTGCTCTATCACTGTACTGTACCCTTCCCTGATATACATACACCCAGTACATGCATTCACCATGCACGCACAGCACTGCTCTATCACTGTAATGTACCCTGATATACATACACCTAGGACATGCATTCACCATGCACGCACTGCACAGCACTGCTCTAACACCGCACTGTACCCTTCCCTGATATACATACACCCAGTACATGCATTCTCCATGCACGCACTACACAGCACTGCTCTATCACTGTACTGTACCCTTCCCTGATATACATACACCCAGTACATGCATTCACCATGCACGCACTGCACAGCACTGCACTGTACCCTTCTCTGATAAAATTACAACCAGTACATGCATTCACCATGCATGCACTGCACAGCACTGCTTTATCACTGTACTGTACCCTTCCCTGATATACATACACCTAGGACATGCATTCACCATGCACGCACTCCACAGCACTACTCTATCACTGTACTGTACCCTTCCCTGATACACATACACCAAGTACATGCATTCACCATGCACGCACTGCACAGCACTGCTCTATCACCGCACTGTACCCTTCCCTGATATACATACACATACACCCAGTACATGCATTCACCATGCACGCACTGCACAGCACTGCACTGTACCCTTCTCTGATAAAATTACAACCAGTACATGCATTCACCATGCATGCACTGCACAGCCCTGCTCTATCACTGTACTGTACCCTTCCCTGATACACATACACCTAGGACATGCATTCACCATGCACGCACTACACAGCACTGCTCTATCACTGTACTGTACCCTTCCCTGATACACATACACCTAGGACATGCATTCACCATGCACGCACTGCACAGCACTGCTCTATCACTGTACTGTACCCTTCCCTGATACACATACACCCAGTACATGCATTCTCCATGCAGGCACTGCACAGCACTGCTCTATCACTGTACTGTACCCTTCCCTGATATACATACACCTAGGACATGCATTCACCATGCACACACTCCACAGCACTGCTCTATCACCGCACTGTACCCTTCCCTGATATACATACACATACACCCAGTACATGCATTCACCATGCACGCACTGCACAGCACTGCTCTATCACTGTACTGTACCCTTCCCTGATATACATACACCCAGTACATGCATTCACCATGCACGCACTGCACAGCACTGCACTGTACCCTTCTCTGATAAAATTACAACCAGTACATGCATTCACCATGCATGCACTGCACAGCACTGCACTGTACCCTTCTCTGATAAAATTACAACCAGTACATGCATTCACCATGCATGCACTGCACAGCACTGCTCTATCACTGTACTGTACCCTTCCCTGATATACATACACCCAGTACATGCATTCTCCATGCACGCACTACACAGCACTGCTCTATCACTGTACTGTACCCTTCCCTGATATACATACACCCAGTACATGCATTCTCCATGCACGCACTACACAGCACTGCTCTATCACTGTACTCAGGGACATCTTAAGGATTTTGGGGGCCCTGGGCCAAACATATTTTGGGGGCCCCTGTTCAGAACAGCTTTGAATTTATGATCCAATTTGAGCCCCTGTTTCCCACGCAGTTTCCGCTTCCTCATCTGCGTTAGCGATCCAGTTTGCATCATAGGCCTACACCTCCTTAGCTGCTCCGATTCGCATCTCGCTTTTCCTCCAGTCCTGGTCCGCTGCGGCTGATACGCCGATTGTGCGGAGGGCTGGGGCTCCTATTGGGCTCCTCACTTCCGCACACGCCGTTTCCGCTTCCTCAGCTGTGTTAGTGATCCAGTTTGCATCATAGGCATTAGCCTATATATTCCCGATGCAAACGGACGCGAACTTGACAGCGGTAGGATTTAGTGTTTCCTGCCCTGCTACTAGGTTTTTAATACTTTTTAAATTGTATATGTGTGGCTGAATTACTCTGTGCTTTTTAACAATTTCTCCTACCTACGCGCACTTGCACTTTACTTGATTCTGCTTGCCTACACCTCCTTAGCTGCTTTGATTCGCATCTCGCTTTTCCTCCAGCCTTGGTCTGCGGCGGCTGATACGCCGATTGTGCGGGGGCTGGGGCTACTATCGGGCTCCTCACTTCCACCTACGCAGTTTTCGATTCCTCAGCTGCGTTAGCGATCCAGTTTGCATCATAGGCATTAGCCTATATATTCCCGATGCAAACTGACGCGCGCAGCGGACGTGCGCAGCTCCCCTCCGGTGAGTTTTTTCCACTATATTACAATAGGGAAAAACTGCTTAGCCTTAGGCGGCTACCATTATGTCAGTGTACAGCGGCTGATCTGAGCTTGGAGGTAGACTTTCGATGCAATAAGTGCAACTGGTCTCTCCTCCATGCCAGGAAACTCGCACCCAAGATCCTCCCACGCAACAACAAGTGTAAAAAAATAAGAAAAAAGAGGACTTAAAGGCCACCCTTTTAAATTGTCGCTCTATGCAAAAGCATGAACCACACATTTATGGCCTACTTTTAGACGAACAGCCTGATCTTTTATTTCTCACTGAGACCTGGCTGTCTGAAGCCTCCAACCCTACTATCACCTCGGCCATCCCTATGGGTTATAAAATCCTTAGGAGGGACCGACCAAGTGGGAAGGGGGGCGGTGCCGCCATAATTTACAATCAAAAGCTAGACTGCTTTCCCATCCCGATGTAAAACATCGAGGGCACAGAGTCCTTAGGCTTCCGCTGTACCTTATCCCCCCATCATAGCATAGCTGGTTTTCTGATTTACGGACCTCCCAGTGCAATTGGAAATTTTATTACTGCGTAATACAGCCACCACCTCCCTGGCCTTAAAATACAACAACTGCCTTATTCGGGGAGGTTTCACTATACATATGGACAATGGAAAAGACCCTCAAACTATTTCCTTGTTGGAGACGCTGCAGGCCTGCAACATGTTTACATCTATTTCTTCGGCCATCCATGAGAAGGGCCATACCCTAGACCAAATCTTTCACAACTTTGACATATCAGTAAGCCTACCTCTTCCCATTACCTGGTCAGACCACCTCCTATTAAAATTCGACATCCTCAACTCTGCCACAGCCCCTCGGGCTAACGCAGGGCAGAGGGTCTCTAATTACAGGACGTTCCTTAAAATATCCATCCTGATGTTCGCAGACGCCCTCAATCGTTCCTCACCGGAGCTGCCTGTCTGTCCCGACTCAGACGCCCTCTCAATAGATTCATGGCTCCGAACCAACATTGATGCAGCGGTACCGGTTGTTTCCCGCTCCTCAAAGAGGTCGGCCCCACCAGCTCCATGGTTTAACGATTCCCTCAGATCTAGCTAAAGAAATTGTAGAAAAATGGAACGGAAATGGCGTAAATCCTATCTACCTGAGGACAGGAAGGTGTATAAAGACACCTTAAAAGCTCATTACATTCTCGTGAAGGCAGCCAAGAAAAACGTCTTTCAAACCAAGATAGAAAATGCCCAAAATAAGAGTAAGGAAATCTTTAGCATAGTTAAATCCTTTACCGCCCCGAAAGCCGGCACAAAGGAAGGGCCATACACGGAAGAATGGTCTAAGCAAATAGCTCAATTCTTCCACAAAAGATCTCTGTGATCCAACAAGCCTTCACTAACATCTCAGAGGAAGAACTGACCTTCTACCTTAGTTCTAATAGCAAATTTCACCTCTTGGATCCTCCATCTTTACTAGCTTTCCCTGAGTTTCAGCTTGAAGAGTCACTGACCCTTCTCCAAAGCATTAAGTCTGGCTCTCCTACCGACCCATGTCCAGCGAATATCCTGAACCTATTAGCTCCCACCATAAACCCCACGGTAAACCAGCTCTTTAATGCTTCCCTCTTCTCAGGCAACATGTCAAAATTATGGAAGAATGCTAAGATTCTTCCACTGATAAAAAGGCTAACGCCAAACTGACGGACCCTGCCAACTACAGGCCAATCTCCCTTCTTCCGGCCCTCTCCAAAGTATTAGAGAAGCATGTAAACAAGGCCCTCCAAAAACACATTGAAGATGGGAAGCTCCTTCATGAGTTCCAATCCGGTTTTAGGGCTAACTACAGTACGGAGTCCGCTCTGCTGGAAGTGACTGAATTTCTCAAGGGTAAGCTGGACCAGGGAGGCAAGGCTGTTCTGATACTGCTCGATCTGTCGGCGGCCTTCGATATGGTCCCACATGAGAGGCTCCTGGAGAGACTTGCCAACATCGGCCTGGGGGGACCACCTTAACATGGATGTCATCCTTCTTGACAAATAGATCTCAGGACATCTGGCTCCCCCCTTTCTCATCCCCATGAATGTAGGTGTCCATCAGGGCTCCATTCTCAGTCCTACCCTTTTTAATATATATTTATCCCCCCTTGCATTTCTGGTAGAGGAAGAGGGCACCAAAATTGTTTCCTATGCTGATGACACTCAGCTGAATTTTACGTGAGAAAAAGGAACCGACTTTGACGGGGCAATGATTAGGTCTTGCCTCACAAAGGTTTTTAACTGGCTTAAAATCAATCAGCTGAAGTGCAATCCTGACAAAACTGAAGCTGTTTTCTTTGTTAATCCAGAAACGCCTGACTGGAGCTCTTGGTGGCCAGAGGATCTGACGCCCCCGCCCGCGGAAAAGGAGAAAGTCAAAAACTTAGGAATTGTCATAGACAAGACAATCTCCATGCGCTTTCAAATCCAAAATCCAACTGGAGCTTGCTTTGGCATACTCTGGATGCTAAAAAAATTCCTGCCACTGTTACCGCTTGAGAGCAGAAAGATCGTGGTGCAGGCTCTGGTGACATCAAAGCTTGACTATGTCTTCCCAAATCCCTTATCCAGCGCCTACATGTGGTACATAACGCGGCGGCCAGAGCCATCCTGAGACCTAAACCCAGATCTAGTATGACCCCTATTCTTAAGTCTCTACACTGGCTCCGCATAAAAGAACGGATCGACTTCAAAGAGATGACCATCTTCTTTAAAGCTTTCCATGGCTTAGGAGCTGGCTACCTAAATAAGCGCGTTAATCGCTACACAACATATAAACCCCTAAGATCTTCCAATGCCAACCTGGCCATCGTGCCTAAAATATGCCGTACCCGCACTGGAGGCAGATCCCTCGGCTTTCTAGGCGCAAAATTGTGGAATAGCCTCCCGAGTCTCTGAGACTAACCACAGACCTACTCTCTTTCAGGAAGAACTTAAAAACCTGGCTTTTTAATAACTGATGGGTTTTACGCACATTTTCCTCCCGCTGTCACACGCCAGGACACTCTAGTCTGAGTAGCCGCGGGCTTTATTAAATACACTATTTCATTTCATTTGGTCCCTGGCAGTGCAAAGGAACACTCGTCCAAATTCTAAGGGCCTTGTTTAGGAGGCCTTGCTTCACTTTTATGCCGCCGGCGAGTCACTTTTGCGACGCACCGGCAGCGTAAAAATGTGCCATGTTGCGCCCTATTTACAAAGTGACGCATCTAGGCAGATGCGTCACTTTGTAAACCCCTGCACCACATTATACCTGCGCCAGGCATAATGTATGCAGGGTGGGTGTTGCCCCGCAAAAGCCTCGTAGAAGTGGCGCATTGAAATCTATGAGAACTCAGTGCGCCACTTCTAGGACGCCATTGCGTCAATATCTTACACCTGCCTTATAGCAGGCGTAAGACTGATGCAGGCCCTTTCACTTGGGGCTTGCCCCATGTGAAAGGACACATTGCTGGAGTTGCGTCTATTTTCAGACACACCCAGCAATGCATCACTTTTGCGCCTACAGATACGTCAGAAATACTGACGTATCTGTAACTCCTTACGACATGATGCGTCATACAGTAAATATGACACATCCATCATGTCGCAAGGAGGGCGCACTAGAGTGACGCATCCCTGTTTTCACACAGCGATGCATCACTTCTCATAAATAAGGCCCTAAATGAGTTTACATCAAATATTCAGGGATAGTTATGTGTGTTTTCAATATTGTAACACAGCAGCAGCTCACCAATATTTTTGCAAATAATCTCTGTGAAGCCCTCCCATTTCTTATATGTTAGGCCTTGTTTTGATCTAAAAGAAACTTTTTTTATGTAAATTGCATGAAACATAAACACATTTCTCTGCAAAATGGCTGTACTAGACTCTCACATATCAGGTACATAAACAATAAGTTAAAGGAAAACAGTATTTAAAACAAACTGTTTAAGAAATATTCAAGGTCATTATGGCAAAACTCTGGAGAACGGAGCTGACTCTGTCAGGGGGCCCCCTGAAAGGCTGGGGCCCTGGGCCAGAGCCCACTTTGCCCATGCATTAAAACGTCTCTGACTGTACTGTACCCTTCCTTGATACACATACACCCAGTACATGCATTCACCATGCATGCACTGCACAGCACTGCTCTATCACTGTACTGTACTCCTCCCTGATATACATACACATACACCCAGTACATGCATTCACCATGCACGCACTGCACAGCACTGCACTGTACCCTTCTCTGATAAAATTACAACCAGTACATGCATTCACCATGCATGCACTGCACAGCACTGCTCTATCACTGTACTGTACCCTTCCCTGATACACATACACCTAGGACATGCATTCACAATGCACGCACTGCACAGCACTGCTCTTTCACTGTACTGTACCCTTCCCTGATACACATACACCCAGTACATGCATTCTCCATGCACGCACTGCACAGCACTGCTCTATCACTGTACTGTACCCTTCCCTGATATACATACACCTAGGACATGCATTCACCATGCACACACTCCACAGCACTGCTCTATCACCGCACTGTACCCTTCCCTGATATACATACACATACACCCAGTACATGCATTCACCATGCACGCACTGCACAGCACTGCCCTATCACTGTACTGTACCCTTCCTTGATACACATACACCCAGTACATGCATTCACCATGCACGCACTGCACTGTACCCTTCTCTGATAAAATTACAACCAGTACATGCATTCACCATGCATGCACTGCACAGCACTGCACTGTACCCTTCTCTGATAAAATTACAACCAGTACATGCATTCACCATGCATGCACTGCACAGCACTGCTCTATCACTGTACTGTACCCTTCCCTGATATACATACACCCAGTACATGCATTCTCCATGCACGCACTACACAGCACTGCTCTATCACTGTACTGTACCCTTCCTTGATACACATACACCCAGTACATGCATTCATCATGCACGCACTGCACATCACTGCTCTATCACTGTACTGTACCCTTCCCTGATATACATACACCCAGTACATGCATTCACCATGCACGTACAGCACTGCTCTATCACCGCACTGTACCCTTCCCTGATATACATACACATACACCCAGTACATGCATTCACCATGCACGCACTACACAGCACTGCTCTATCACTGTACTGTACCCTTCCCTGAGATACATACACCCAGTACATGCATTCACCATGCACGCACTGCACAGCACCGCTCTATCACTGTACTGTACTCCTCCCTGATATACATACACATACACCCAGTACATGCATTCACCATGCACGCACTGCACAGCACTGCTCTATCACTGTACTGTACCCTTCCTTGATACACATACACCCAGTACATGCATTCACCATGCACGCACTGCTCTATCACCGCACTGTACCCTTCTCTGATAAAATTACAACAAGTACATGCATTCACCATGCATGCACTGCACAGCACTGCTCTATCACTGTACTGTACCCTTCCCTGATATACATACACCCAGTACATGCATTCTCCATGCACGCACTACACAGCACTGCTCTATCACTGTACTGTACCCTTCCCTGATATACATACACCCAGTACATGCATTCTCCATGCACGCACTACACAGCACTGCTCTATCACTGTACTGTACCCTTCCCTGATACACATACACCCAGTACATGCATTCACCATGCACGCACTGCACAGCACTGCACTGTACCCTTCCTTGATACACATACACCCAGTACATGCATTCACCATGCACGCACTGCTCTATCACCGCACTGTACCCTTCTCTGATAAAATTACAACCAGTACATGCATTCACCATGCATGCACTGCACAGCACTGCTCTATCACTGTACTGTACCCTTCCCTGATATACATACACCCAGTACATGCATTCTCCATGCACGCACTACACAGCACTGCTCTATCACTGTACTGTACCCTTCCCTGATATACATACACCCAGTACATGCATTCTCCATGCACGCACTGCACTGCTCTATCACCGCACTGTACCCTTCCCTGATATACATACACCCAGTACATTCATCATGCACGCACAGCACTGCTCTATCACTGTACTGTACCCTGATATACATACACCTAGGACATGCATTCACCATGCACGCACTGCACAGCACTGCTCTATCACCGCACTGTACCCTTCCCTGATATACATACACCCAGTACATGCATTCTCCATGCACGCACTACACAGCACTGCTCTATCACTGTACTGTACCCTTCCCTGATATACATACACCCAGTACATGCATTCTCCATGCACGCACTGCACAGCACTGCACTGTACCCTTCTCTGATAAAATTACAACCAGTACATGCATTCACCATGCATGCACTGCACAGCACTGCTTTATCACTGTACTGTACCCTTCCCTGATATACATACACCTAGGACATGCATTCACCATGCACGCACTCCACAGCATTACTCTATCACTGTACTGTACCCTTCCCTGATACACATACACCCAGTACATGCATTCACCATGCACGCACTGCACAGCACTGCTCTATCACCGCACTGTACCCTTCCCTGATATACATACACATACACCCAGTACATGCATTCACCATGCACGCACTGCACAGCACTGCACTGTACCCTTCTCTGATAAAATTACAACCAGTACATGCATTCACCATGCATGCACTGCACAGCACTGCTCTATCACTGTACTGTACCCTTCCCTGATACACATACACCTAGGACATGCATTCACCATGCACGCACTGCACAGCACTGCTCTATCACTGTACTGTACCCTTCCCTGATACACATACACCCAGTACATGCATTCTCCATGCACGCACTGCACAGCACTGCTCTATCACTGTACTGTACCCTTCCCTGATATACATACACCTAGGACATGCATTCACCATGCACACACTCCACAGCACTGCTCTATCACCGCACTGTACCCTTCCCTGATATACATACACATACACCCAGTACATGCATTCACCATGCACGCACTGCACAGCACTGCCCTATCACTGTACTGTACCCTTCCTTGATACACATACACCCAGTACATGCATTCACCATGCACGCACTGCACTGTACCCTTCTCTGATAAAATTACAACCAGTACATGCATTCACCATGCATGCACTGCACAGCACTGCACTGTACCCTTCTCTGATAAAATTACAACCAGTACATGCATTCACCATGCATGCACTGCACAGCACTGCTCTATCACTGTACTGTACCCTTCCCTGATATACATACACCCAGTACATGCATTCTCCATGCACGCACTACACAGCACTGCTCTATCACTGTACTGTACCCTTCCTTGATACACATACACCCAGTACATGCATTCTCCATGCACGCACTACACAGCACTGCTCTATCACTGTACTGTACCCTTCCCTGATATACATACACCCAGTACATGCATTCACCATGCACGTACAGCACTGCTCTATCACCGCACTGTACCCTTCCCTGATATACATACACATACACCCAGTACATGCATTCTCCATGCACGCACTACACAGCACTGCTCTATCACTGTACTGTACCCTTCCCTGATATACATACACCCAGTACATGCATTCACCATACACGCACTGCACAGCACCGCTCTATCACTGTACTGTACTCTTCCCTGATATACATACACATACACCCAGTACATGCATTCACCATGCACGCACTGCACAGCACTGCTCTATCACTGTACTGTACTCCTCCCTGATATACATACACATACACCCAGTACATGCATTCACCATGCACGCACTGCACAGCACTGCTCTATCACTGTACTGTACCCTTCCTTGATACACATACACCCAGTACATGCATTCACCATGCACGCACTGCTCTATCACCGCACTGTACCCTTCTCTGATAAAATTACAACCAGTACATGCATTCACCATGCATGCACTGCACAGCACTGCTCTATCACTGTACTGTACCCTTCCCTGATATACATACACCCAGTACATGCATTCTCCATGCACGCACTACACAGCACTGCTCTATCACTGTACTGTACCATTCCCTGATATACATACACCCAGTACATGCATTCTCCATGCACGCACTACACAGCACTGCTCTATCACTGTACTGTACCCTTCCCTGATACACATACACCCAGTACATGCATTCACCATGCACGCACTGCACAGCACTGCACTGTACCCTTCTCTGATATACATACACCCAGTACATGCATTCACCATGCACGCACTGCACAGCACTGCTCTATCACCGCACTGTACCCTTCCCTGATATACATACAACCAGTACATGCATTCACCATGCACGCACTGCACAGCACTGCTCTATCACTGTACTGTACCCTTCCCTGATGCACATACACCCAGTACATGCATTCACCATGCACGCACTGCACAGCACTGCTCTATCACTGTACTGTACCCTTCCCTGATGCACATACACCCAGTACATGCATTCACCATGCACGCACTGCACAGCACTGCTCTATCACTGCACTGTACCCTTCCCTGATATACATACACCCAGTACATTCATCATGCACGCACAGCACTGCTCTATCACTGTACTGTACCCTGATATACATACACCTAGGACATGCATTCACCATGCACGCACTGCACAGCACTGCTCTATCACTGTACTGTACCCTTCCCTGATGCACATACACCCAGTACATGCATTCACCATGCACGCACTGCACAGCACTGCTCTATCACTGTACTGTACCCTTCCCTGATGCACATACACCCAGTACATGCATTCACCATGCACGCACTGCACAGCACTGCTCTATCACTGTACTGTACCCTTCCCTGATATACATACACCCAGTACATGCATTCACCATGCACGCACTGCACAGCACTGCACTGTACCCTTCTCTGATAAAATTACAACCAGTACATGCATTCACCATGCATGCACTGCACAGCACTGCACTGTACCCTTCTCTGATAAAATTACAACCAGTACATGCATTCACCATGCATGCACTGCACAGCACTGCTCTATCACTGTACTGTACCCTTCCCTGATATACATACACCCAGTACATGCATTCTCCATGCACGCACTACACAGCACTGCTCTATCACTGTACTGTACCCTTCCCTGATATACATACACCCAGTACATGCATTCTCCATGCACGCACTACACAGCACTGCTCTATCACCGCACTGTACCCTTCCCTGATATACATACACCCAGTACATGCATTCACCATGCACGCACTCCACAGCACTACTCTATCACTGTACTGTACCCTTCCCTGATACACATACACCCAGTACATGCATTCACCATGCACGCACTGCACAGCACTGCCCTATCACTGTACTGTACCCTTCCCTGATATACATACACATACACCCAGTACATGCATTCACCATGCACGCACTGCACAGCACTGCCCTATCACTGTACTGTACCCTTCCCTGATACACATACACCCAGTACATGCATTCACCATGCACGCACTGCACAGCACTGCTCTATCACTGTACTGTACTCTTCCCTGATATACATACACATACACCCAGTACATGCATTCACCATGCACGCACTGCACAGCACTGCACTGTACCCTTCTCTGATAAAATTACAACCAGTACATGCATTCACCATGCATGCACTGCACAGCACTGCTCTATCACTGTACTGTACCCTTCCCTGATATACATACACCCAGTACATGCACACACTCCACAGCACTGCTCTATCACTGTACTGTACCCTTCCTTGATACACATACACCCAGTACATGCATTCATCATGCACGCACTGCACAGCACTGCTCTATCACCGCACTGTACCCTTCCCTGATATACATACACATACACCCAGTACATGCATTCACCATGCACGCACTACACAGCACTGCCCTATCACTGTACTGTACCCTTCCCTGATATACATACACCCAGTACATGCATTCACCATGCACGCACTGCACAGCACCGCTCTATCACTGTACTGTACTCTTCCCTGATATACATACACATACACCCAGTACATGCATTCACCATGCACGCACTACACAGCACTGCTCTATCACTGTACTGTACCCTTCCCTGATATACATACACCCAGTACATGCATTCTCCATGCACGCACTGCACAGCACTGCTCTATCACTGTACTGTACCCTTCCCTGATATACATACACATACACCCAGTACATGCATTCACCATGCACGCACTGCACAGCACTGCACTGTACCCTTCTCTGATAAAATTACAACCAGTACATGCATTCACCATGCATGCACTGCACAGCACTGCTCTATCACTGCACTGTACCCTTCCCTGATATACATACACCCAGTACATTCATCATGCACGCACAGCACTGCTCTATCACTGTACTGTACCCTGATATACATACACCTAGGACATGCATTCACCATGCACGCACTGCACAGCACTGCTCTATCACCGCACTGTACCCTTCCCTGATATACATACACCCAGTACATGCATTCTCCATGCACGCACTACACAGCACTGCTCTATCACTGCACTGTACCCTTCCCTGATATACATACACCCAGTACATGCATTCACCATGCACGCACTGCACAGCACTGCACTGTACCCTTCTCTGATAAAATTACAACCAGTACATGCATTCACCATGCATGCACTGCACAGCACTGCTTTATCACTGTACTGTACCCTTCCCTGATATACATACACCTAGGACATGCATTCACCATGCACGCACTCCACAGCATTACTCTATCACTGTACTGTACCCTTCCCTGATACACATACACCCAGTACATGCATTCACCATGCACGCACTGCACAGCACTGCTCTATCACCGCACTGTACCCTTCCCTGATATACATACACATACACCCAGTACATGCATTCACCATGCACGCACTGCACAGCACTGCACTGTACCCTTCTCTGATAAAATTACAACCAGTACATGCATTCACCATGCATGCACTGCACAGCACTGCTTTATCACTGTACTGTACTGTAGGAAAGTGGGTTTCTGTTGCAGTAACCCCCCCACTTTTTGCCTGATAACTGATGCACTTTTCCTTGGTGTGCCCTGGATCCCTGCCAATCAGGTACCCAGGGCCTGTGTTCCTTCCCTAAAAACTGTACTCAGCCTAAACCCAATTGGCATCTCTGGCCACAGGTAAGCCTCTGGTAAATGGTACCCTAGGTACCCAGGGCACTGTGACCAGAGAAGACCCCTAAGGGCTGCAGCACTTATTGTGCCACCCTTAGAGGCCCTGTACCCTGACACACACACACTGCCCTTGCAGGCTGAGTGTCTTGGTGCAGAACAAAACAGAGAGTCGACATGGCACACATCCCTGTGTGCCATGCCCACAAACACACTGCCCTGGCATACCTCAGTCACCCCTCTAGCTGGGTGCCCTATGCCAGTGGTGAGGGCACAGGTGCATGAGCCCTGTGCCCCTACAGTACCCAGGCCCATTCCTGGGCACTGTAAGTGCAGGGCTGCCATTCCGAGTATATGGTGCTGGGAGGTCGTCAGCACGTACTCCACAGCACCATGATGGCTGCACTGAAGACTGAGAAGTTTGGTATCAAACTCCTCAGCACAGTAAACCCACACTGATGCCAGTGTGGGATTTACTGTAAAATGCACGTCAGAGGGCAACTTAGAGTTACCCCCTGAACCTAACCTACAATCCACGTCTTGTCTGAGGGGCTGCCTAGGCTGCCACACAGCAGACATGTTGCTGGACCCCTGGGTAGAGAGCCATCCGCTCTCCCGGGCCTGCAACAATGCACGTCCTGGGTGAGGTGCTAGGCCCCTCCCCCAGGATGGGCAGGGGAAGCTTCAAAGGCATTCCGCCTTTGTGAGCTTCCCAGACCACTTGCTGTACTCAGCAACTGGTCCCCACCGGTTCCTCCCCCATCCTGGTGGGAAGACTGGAGGGAAACACCAAGGGAGGAAAGGGGTGTGCCACCCTCTGCCAACCCCACCCCTCAGGTGGGGGAGGCGAGGTGAAGCACATCTCCGGGCTCTCGCCATCTTGAAGATGGGGAGCCCTGCCCAATCAGGACTAGGCTCCTGCCCCCTCCCACAGGAGAGTGGCAGGATAGGGGTGTACCCACCCCAGGGCAGGGACCCATTGGTCCCTGCCCTTTACCTACCTGTAACGCCCCTAAATCTAGTATTTAGGGGCACCCTGAACCTTCCTTCCTTAGATTCCCGCAACCTAAGAAGAAAAAGGACGAAAGAAGACGCCCAGCAGAGGAGACTGCAGAGAACAACTGACTTGGCCCCAGCCCTACCGGCCCGTCTGCAGTTTCCAGAGATCCTGCGCCAAAAATAGTCTTGTCCTGCAGCCAGCGACCTCCAGAACCCCAGGGAGGACTGACTGCCTTCAACAAAGACCGGATCTCCTGTGAACAGCAGCTCTGTTCAAAAGAAACACCAAACAAAGACTCCGAGCCTGCTGAGGAGAAAGAAACCCGACGCCTGGAACCACCACTGCACCCGTCGCCTACAGCCCGAGTTCAAGTGGCCCACCGGTCCCAGCGAGGTCCCCCAGCTCTCCAGAGTCCGAGTCCACCGTGGGTTGACCCCTCCAGGACTCCCCGACGTCGCCTGCAGCCTCTGCACGGAGAACCCCCAACCGCGAGTGGCCCGGTAAGGTGAAATCCGACCTCAAAAGACACCCCTGCATCCAGACGCCCTGCGCCCTGGAGAAAGGAACCCGAGGTGCACCTACGTCCCCGAGCCCTCCAACTTACCTGCCCAGCTGTTGGTTCCTCCTGGAAGTCTTCCTGGACCGAGCCAGCAGCTGAAAACCAAAACCGAAAATTTCCATTGAAATCAACAGGGCACCCGACCTCAAAACAGCACTCTGCACCCGGCCGCCCTAGTGCCGCTGAGGGTGCCTCTTTGGTGCTAACTTGGTCCCCAACGTGCCCTGAGCTTAACCCTAGGAGCTTTGCTCCCACAACCCCGTGGCCTGCTTGCCAGCCGCCACCAACCGGAGTCCCCCTATCCTCCATAGGATAACATTGGGCCTCAACACTCTGCACCCGGCCGCCCTAGTGCCGCTGAGGGTGCAACAACAGTGCATCACTGACCCTGGGAGACCCCTGAGTCTAACCCCAGAACCCTAACTCAAAAGACCGATTACTTACCTCGAGACCGATAACTCATTTTTCCTCATAGGATAACATGGACACTTTTTCTTCCAAAAAGTTTCTAAGTGTCGACTTTTGAAAACAAGAATATTCTTTAAAAATCGTACAGACTACCAAAACGTAATTACTTACCTGTTTTAAGTAAATGTCCCAGGGCTGAACCTAGGAGTCCAGCACTGGATTACAAAAGTAACGTTAAAAGTAACTTACCGGCGAATTGAATTTTCTTACATAGGGATCCATTGACTGGTTTTCTGTGAAATTTCTTCTAAGTGTCCACTTTTGAAATACCAAAATATTGCTTAAAAATCACAACAGTAACGAATTCCGAATTACTCACCTACTATCAGGAGAGACCTCAGTACTGCATCTTTTAGTCCAGTACCGACCATGAAAAGTAATTTTTACCGTACTTACCAGTAACTGGAAATTCCTCTCATAGGATATCATTGCCTGCTTTTTGTTGAAAAAGTTTCTAAGTGTCAATTTCTGAATCATACAAATATTCTTTAAAAATCGTACAAACTACAAAAACGTAATTACTTACCTGTTTTAAGTAAATGTCCCAGTGCTGAACCTAGGAGTCCAGCACTGGATTACAAAAGTAACGTAAACATACTTTGCTTGCAAACTGTATTTCCTTCCCTAGGATAACATTGGTAATTTTACCCAGAAAAGTTTCTAAGTGTCAACTTTTGAAATACAGTAATATTCCTCAAAAATCACTACCATAACCAAAACGCTTTTTCTCACCTGTTTACAGGAAGTGTCCCGGGACTGAATCCAAGATCCAGTCCCGTGGTTAGAAAAGTAATCCAAAAAGTAATCTATTGCATTTAACCAGAAATTTCCATTGAGCTCAATGTATAATTGTGTTTAAAATTGTGTTGCATATTGCAACAACTGTAACTATTGCATTCAAAAGTCTATTGCCAATTGAACAGTAGTTAACTAAAGCATCTCATTCTGAGAAAGTATATTTTGACACCCATTGTTGGTTCTAAAATAAAACAACTATATTTTTATATACAAACCATTGGCCTAGAGTTCAGTTCTTGAGTGTGTGGCTTCATTTGCTGACTGAGTGTGTACAACAAATGCTTTACACTGTCCTCTGATACTGCCTTACTGCTCGACCAAGCTACCACTTTAGAGAGTAAGGTTATATCTAACTTTAGCCTCTGCCAAACCTCTGGGGACTGTGGACTCTGTGCACACTGAACCTTACTTTGGTGCAGTATATACAGAGCCACTTTCTTACATTGGTGGATCAGCGGTGGGATACAAACTTGCATTGTTGGACTACTTGGTTACCATCTGATCACACGACAGAACTCTTAAATTGCCTTTAGAATTCTGATTTTTTCAAATTGGCATTTTTTACCAAATTACTAAAAGTCTTGTTAGGGCCTTGCTTAAGTCCCTTTAAAATTGTAGAAAATAAAAAGTCACTATAGTCAAGGGTAGAGGGGTTAGAACTTTTTGTTAGAATGTCTCAAGAAAACAACCCAGCTATTAGTGAAAATAATAATGACATACAGGACATGGTTGAGGAGCTCGACCTCACCCCTTATCTTCATTTGTCTTTCAAAGAGATAAGGTCCTTATGTAAACTTAAAAATATACCAATGGGCCAGCATCCAACCAAACAAGGGCTCCAGGAGCTCCTGGCTGAGTATGCTAAGGCCCACCCCTCTGAGCATGGTGATGACCACGCAGAGGAGGAAAGGAGTGAGGAGGATGGGGATGGTAATCCACCTCCACCACTTCCTAGGGAAGACAGGGTCACTGCACCCTTATTTCCAAGAGTAAACCTCTGGGGACCTAGGGGCCACCTAGGTGGTTCAGGTCCCAGAGAGGACACTGAGGATAGCCTTAGTGAGGAGGACCACCTTTTAGCAAGGTTGGCCAAAAGACTGGACCTAGAGACCAGACTCCTGGCTCTAGAGAAGGAAAGACAGGAGATGGGTTTAGCACCCATCAATGGTGGCAGCAATACTAAAACTAAGGATAGGGAGGAAACTTCTGATCCTAAAATCCCCAAAGGGATTGTCCCTAAATTTGAGGAAGGTGATGACATCACCAAATGGTTCACAGCCTTTGAGAGGGCTTGTGAAATAAGAAAAGTAAAGAAACCTCTCTGGGGGCACTCCTGTGGGAACTGTTCTCTGGTAACTGCAGAGACAGGCTTCTGACCCTCTCTGGGCCAGATGCAGGGTCCTATGACCTCATGAAGAATACTCTGATTGAGGGATTTGGGCTCACTACTGAGGAGTATAGAATTAGATTCAGGGGGCTCACAAAACCCAGACCCAGTCCTGGATTGACTTCGTAGACTACTCAGTAAAGACACTGGATGGTTGGTTAGCTGGACATAATGTGCAGGATTTTCCTGGACTTTACAATTTGTTTATGAAGGAACACATACTAAGTAATTGCACAAACGAAAAGTTGCATCAGCATTTGGTAGACCTAGGTCTAATTTCTCCCCAAGAATTGGGAAAGAAGGCAGACCACTGGGTCAGAACAAGGGTAACTAGGACATCCACTGGGGGTGACCAAAAGAAAGGGGTCACAAAGCCTCCCCAGAAGAAAGATAGTGAACCCCTTAAGGATAAAAGTAAGGAGTCCCAGGCAGCCCCCAAAAACCTGTCCAGGAGGGTGGGCCCAAAGACACCTCACAAACTAAACCAGGGTACCAAGGTAAGAATTGGGATCCCAACAGAATATGGTGTCACAACTGTCAGAAGTCAGGACACCACACCAAGGACCCTAGCTGTCCTAAAAACAAGATCCCTAGTACAGCCCCAGGGGTGACTAGTGTAGCCCCAGGAGTTGCCAGTGTAGCTCTGGAGGAAGGGTCCTCAGATGAGGAAGTCCTCCTAGCTTTCAACTGGAAAATGGGCCCAAGAGGTAAGCTGGAGATCCCAGAGGGGAGTAGACACTTCCACCGCCTACTGGTGAATGGAATCCCAGCCACTGCCCTGAGAGATACCTGTGCCAGTCACACTGTGGTGCATGACAGGTTGGTACTCCCACACCAGTATGTCCCAGGGGAATCAAGGAGAGTAAGGGCTGTCCCAGGGGAGTCACTGTTAGGCCTGTGGCTGTAGTGCCCCTAGTCATAGCTGGGTCCCTTAGATGGAGAAAGGTGGTAGTCAGTAAAGACCTCCCCCTTGATTGTCTCCTGGGGAATGACCACTTAGAGGTGGACCTGAGCCAAAGAGAGGCACTGGCCCAATGCCAGGCCTCACCCAAGAAACCTGGGGGGCTCAACCTGCAGTCAGTGCAGCTGAGCCCCAAAAGAGTAAAAAGGAACAGGGTAGGAAAGGTGGGCAACTGTTAGCCACAGTCCCAGAGGGCCAGGGAGATTCTATCCCAGTGAGGGAAAACTCCAGAAGTGGCCCTGGTAAAGCCCCCTAGCCAACAAGAAGACCTGACTAGTCAGGCAACTGTCCAGCCTGAGTTGGTGGCTCCTCAGCTGGCAGAACAAAGGGTGGAGGAAGGGTGCTCACTACAAAGTTTAGTGACCCCCCACCCTAAAGCAACAGGCAGACAGCCAGGACCCAAAGAGACCTGTAAGATAGCCCCTTCACTTGCCAGACAGGAGCTAAAGGTGTGGTTCTGGGCACTGACAGCTGTCAGCAGCCTCTGCTGGGTGTTAGCCTTCATGGCAGCCCTATCCTTGGCATGGTGGCCTAACCCCTGCCAAATAACAAGCTAGGCCCCCTGACCCTATTGGTCATGGTGGGGTTGCTCAAACTGTGGGTGACCTCTGTGGGTAAGCTGGGCTTTGCCCTGGCTAAGTTAGACTTTGCAGAGGTGGGCACCTCTGAACCCAAACTTAAAAGATGGGGTGAAGACACTAAAGAGCAAGGAGAGGAGCTTTGGGAATTAGGTCCTGAAACTGATGAGGTAGGCCAGCTCCCCAAAGGGACTGACCTGGACAGAAGGATATAAGGCGGAGTAGGCCCTGCAACTTTCAAACCACTTCCCCAACTCTTCCTCGCCTGAAAGACTAGACAGGCTCTCCCAGCGTTGGCTGAGTCTCCTGGCCTTTGGGCTGGGGGGGCTTGTGTAGGAAAGTGGGTTTCTGTTGCAGTAACCCCCACTTTTTGCCTGATAACTGATGCACTTTTCCTTGGTGTGCCCTGGATCCCTGCCAATCAGGTACCCAGGGCCTGTGTTCCTTCCCTAAAAACTGTACTCAGCCTAAACCCAATTGGCATCTCTGGCCACAGGTAAGCCTCTGGTAAATGGTACCCTAGGTACCCAGGGCACTGTGACCAGAGAAGACCCCTAAGGGCTGCAGCACTTATTGTGCCACCCTTAGAGGCCCTGTACCCTGACACACACACACTGCCCTTGCAGGCTGAGTGTCTTGGTGCAGAACAAAACAGAGAGTCGACATGGCACACATCCCTGTGTGCCATGCCCACAAACACACTGCCCTGGCATACCTCAGTCACCCCTCTAGCTGGGTGCCCTATGCCAGTGGTGAGGGCACAGGTGCATGAGCCCTGTGCCCCTACAGTACCCAGGCCCATTCCTGGGCACTGTAAGTGCAGGGCTGCCATTCCGAGTATATGGTGCTGGGAGGTCGTCAGCACGTACTCCACAGCACCATGATGGCTGCACTGAAGACTGAGAAGTTTGGTATCAAACTCCTCAGCACAGTAAACCCACACTGATGCCAGTGTGGGATTTACTGTAAAATGCACGTCAGAGGGCAACTTAGAGTTACCCCCTGAACCTAACCTACAATCCACGTCTTGTCTGAGGGGCTGCCTAGGCTGCCACACAGCAGACATGTTGCTGGACCCCTGGGTAGAGAGCCATCCGCTCTCCCGGGCCTGCAACAATGCACGTCCTGGGTGAGGTGCTAGGCCCCTCCCCCAGGATGGGCAGGGGGAAGCTTCAAAGGCATTCCGCCTTTGTGAGCTTCCCCAGACCACTTGCTGTACTCAGCAACTGGTCCCCACCGGTTCCTCCCCCATCCTGGTGGGAAGACTGGAGGGAAACACCAAGGGAGGAAAGGGGTGTGCCACCCTCTGCCAACCCCACCCCTCAGGTGGGGGAGGCGAGGTGAAGCACATCT
>CAWUFW010018451.1:185000-221155 GCA_963921515.1 Calotriton arnoldi | reverse complement strand
CATTGCAGTTCAACGCGCACAGGGGTACAACGCGTACCCGCACACTTGAAAGCAATGGGCCGGCCGGAGGCACCGATCGGTCCATTGCAGTTCAACGCAGCACAGGGGTACAACGCGTACCCGCACACATTGAAAGCAATGGGCCGGCCGGAGGCACCGATCGGTCCATTGCAGTTCAACGCGCACAGGGGTACAACGCGTACCCGCACACATTGAATGCAATGGGCCGGCCGGAGGCACCGATCGGTCCATTGCGGTTCAACGCATCACTGTATATGTGACTGGCATAGGTCAGCATGCCTGTCTCAGATGGACATATGCCAGCCACAGATAGCTCCCAGGGAGTGAGGGGCACACCTACATCACGACAGCCTGTCCAAACCTTATCATAAGGCATGTAAGGCTGCATTTCCTATTGTGTGTATGTTGGTGTACATGTTGTCCTGTGGGTGTCACCTGTGGGCAGCCACCCCCAGGCTGTGCACGTGTTCATGGGGACAGGATCCTGGGTGTTACGTGTACGTGACCACTGTGATGTGCAACTGTTCATATCTGTGCATGTGTCATGGTCACATTTCACAGTGGTGTTTGTGTATGTCATGTCACATACCCCGTGAGTCCCATGTGGGACGGTATGTTTGAGCCAGGGTGTCCCAGTGGCACAATGGTGATGGCCCTCCACAGTCTTTGTGCATGTAGTGTTTACAATGTCTCTGATTTCATGTGCACAATGGGAGACAGTCTCCACATCCACGTTGTGTGTGCATGGACTCTGATGTTGTGCGTGTGTGTCACAGACGTCCATGGCTGTCCTGCCATGGCAAGTGTGGCCACTACCTGTGGGGGTCATGTTTGTTTTGCTGTGGTGTACACATGATACTCCAGGTGATGCCAGTGTCCATGTGGCATTACAGGGTCCCTGGGAATGTGCCTGTCGTTGAGCTGTGGTGCCTGGGGCACATCTGTCCTCACATGTCACTGTGGGGGGTGACTGTGACACAGCATCATGATATCCAATGGGCCAACCTGGGACAAATTGATGCCACCTGTAGGACCGTGTTGACAGATGTTGGCCATGTATGTACCATACATGTCGTTCCGGTACTGCACACTTCATGTAGTTGTGCCTCATGATGATGTATGTTGGGATCTTGAGTGTGTTCAATGCCGCATATGTGGGGTGACTGACGATCTTGCTTACTTCTCCTCTGCACTGCAGGGCTCCTGCTGTCCATCGGCCATTCCCAGACCTGGCAACGATGGTGGAACGGGACAGCATCCGACGGTACCGCTTCACCAGGCAGCTGATTGAGGATTTGGCAGTGCAGTTGTCCCCACATTTGCAGCCTGGCCGGCCGTATCCTACAGCGCTGACCCCCAAGGTGAAGGTGATGGCAGCCCTACACTTCTTTGCCACCGGTACCTTCCAACATACTGTGGCGTCTGCTGGTGGGATGTCACAGACCATGTTCAGCCGTGTGCTCCGCGATGTTTTGGCGGCAATGTTGCTCTTCCTGAACCGGTACATCTATTTCCCTAGACTGCGACGACTCACTGACGTGAAGAGTGACTTTTATGCCCTGGGGAGGATGCCGCATGTCATTGGCTCCATTGATGGGACACATGTGGCTTTGGTACCACCACAGGCCCAGGAGCAGGCCTACAGGAACCGCAAGCACTACCACTCGGTCAATGCACTGGTGGTGTGTCTTGCAGACATGACCATCACACACGTGTGTGCCCGTTTCCCTGGTTCAGCACACGATGCCTTTGTGATGAGGAGTAGTCGCATCCCCAGGTTGATGGCACAGATGCAGAACCAGCGTGCCTGGCTTGTCGGTGTGTACTGACTGTGCCATTGTGTGTGATCTGATCTGTAGTATTCCGCCCACTTTTCCAAGTCAGCTGATGTGCACTTGTCTGTCCGTAGGTGACTCGGGATACCCCAACATGCCGTGGTTGCTGACACCCCTCAGGAACCCTGTGACACCTGCCCAGATGCGCTACAATGAGGCACATGGTCGGACCAGGAGAGTGATTGAGCGGACCTTTGGTCTCCTGAAGAGCCGCTTCCGCTGCCTGGACAAGACCGGAGGGTCCCTCCCATATGCCCCTGCGAAAGTGTGCAAGATTATCATCGTCTGCTGCATGCTACACAACCTGGCAGTGCGGAAGGAGTTGCCTCTCATCCAGGATGACGATGACCAACATCCGCCACCTGTGGAGGATCCTGGCCTGGACCACGATGCCAGTGACGATGATGATGATGGTGATGGTGATGGTGATGTCCGCACACAGCTCATCACCAACTTCTTTAGCTGAATGTGAGTATCCTGAGGTGTCATGTGAATGATGTGAGTTGGCATGATGTGTGGGTGGTGCTCTGGTGCTGTTGGAGTGTGTCCATGGGCTACTTGACAGGATGTGTGTTGCGATGTGTGGTGACAGGTGGGCTGTACTCCCCAACAGTGTTGACATGCTAACTTGGTTCTGGGTGGGTATCTTGTAACATGTATTGTGCATGAGTTTTGCTGATCTGTCCTGTACTGCATTGCTTTTGACTGTGTGTCATTTCTGTCCTTCACAGGGTACTTTCAGATTCGTTTGGTCAACTGTGTCCACCGACGACGTGATTGCACATCCAGGCTGGTAGCTGTTGTGTCCCTACAGGTGATGTGCGCCACACCCATGGACTTC
Organism: Calotriton arnoldi; assembly: GCA_963921515.1. NCBI lineage: Eukaryota > Metazoa > Chordata > Amphibia > Caudata > Salamandridae > Calotriton > Calotriton arnoldi. The sequence continues at coordinate 218,458 of CAWUFW010018451.1, read as the reverse complement.
CTTCCGTCTACAGTTGTTGACTGTGTGCCCGCTACCAGGTGGGGTTACCTTGCATCTGTAGTGGTTACGGCATGTTGCTACTGTGTAATAAACCTGTGCTTCACTTAGTGATGTGCGTTGTCTGTGGTCACACATTTGACTGCCATTTGCTTACTGCACCTGAGGGCTACTTGACTACAACTGGGAATGGGTGTGGTGTCTGTGCATTGCACCGTCTTCCCTGGCAACATCAGTGTAGGCAATGAGTCAGATGGCCTAGGTGTGTATGTGTTGTGTACCCCTGGTGGTGTGTCTCCCTCATATGTGTCACGTTGCCTGTACTCACATGCCTGTGTTGTCCTTGCTGTTGCAGTTCGCATACACAGTGTAATTTTGCAGTTCATCATCCCCATAACAGCACCCACGTTGGAATCACGACAGAGGCAAGTATGGTGTATTTGTGTGTTTATTGTGATACATCTGTGTTAATAGTGCATAGGATGGGTTGTGCTGTACATGAATCTTGCAATCCCAAGTTCCTAGGTGAACTGAAAGTCCAGGTAGACAGGATCCCCAGTATCGGGGCCACAGTTGTCTGACACATTGTTCCAACTTGTACTCCCCATGCAATGTGTGGGAGTAGTGTTGCCACCAACAGGGTGAACAGTCTGTGCACAAAGGCGAAAATCCAGAACAGGTTCAGGCTTCCTGGGAGTTGCGCTTGGCCATCAGCCTCTCACTTTCCCCTCCTCGGACGACCCCTCTTCTTGGGGGGGGGGCCCTCAAGTGCAGGCTGCTGCGGTGCAGGGGACTCTCCGCCAGAGTCCTCCTCCCTCCCTGTGGCAGTTGCAGTTTGTTCTGTACCAGATGTTGTTGGCACACAGGGAGGTGTGGACTGGTTGCTGTTCATCTGGCGGAGGCATTGTAAAATGTCCCTGTGCACCGCCGTCATCTCATGTAGTACATCCCACTTGGACTCCACGCGGGACATGTGGGAGTCCACACGTGACATGTGTGACTCCACATGGGACATGTGGGAGTCCAAGCGGGCATGATGGGCAGCCTGCTGCTGTTTGATGTCTCTGAGGAGCCCCACTACCTGGCTGAGCTCTCCGGTGCTGGACTGGTACGCATCAGCTATGCGTACCACTTGTGGGTCTTCATGCACACCAGCAACGTCTGCAAGCAGCGACCTCTGTCTCCCACCCCTCCCACCACCCCTGCTGACATGTGCAGTGTGTGCAGTTGCACGCACAGATGACCCTGGTCCACCTTGGGGGTTGGTGGTGGTGGTGGTGTCCATGGCCCCAGGTTGGTCCAGGGTCACTGCGCTGGTGTTGCTCCTTATTCCGTCCATGTCGGCAGGGATGGTATTCGTGGTGACAGTCGTTGGAGGGGTGGGTGCAGGGGTGCAGCTGGTGGACCTGCTGGTGCTGCAGCTGGTGGTCCTGCTGGTGCAGCATGTTGACTTGCACCGGATGTGCCAGGTTGTTCATCGTCCGAGGAGGACAGAGGCTGTACGACGCCAGTGAGCTCGGCATCCTCTTGAGCCTGGGACTGGGACTCCTCAGCGTCTGCTGCTGTGTCCCTATCATCACCTGTTTTTGGGAGACACAAACAATGTATGTCATGTTTCTGCAGGCATCAGTGGTTGACACACCTGACAGTTGTGACTGTGCCTCGGGGTGCGGGCCTGTACATTGTATTGTCCTAAGTCGTCACAGTCAGGGGTTGATATTGGTGTGGCACATTGTCCTGCATTATTTGGGCATTTCTATGTATTCTCTGGGGTGTGAACATGGTCTGCATTGATTGTGTTTGGTTGACAGCCAGACCTCCTTCCCACCCACCCACCCAGCCAGTCAGTTATCCCACCATGGAACGTGCTTGCATTGCAGGGAGTGTAAGTTGTCTCTCAGGATGTCAGTCAGTGGTGTCCTGCTGTTTGTTGGTGCACAGTTGGCAGCAGGGCCTTGTGCTCCCCACAGCAGTAGCCAGTGTCAGCCATCTTGTGAGTCCTTCTCCACTCCCTGTGATGTGAGCATGGTTCAGGGTGGTGTTGATGGGACAGTTGTGAGGGTGACCAATATCAGTGACTACGACTCCCATCATGCTATTGCCTCCACCCCCTTCCCAGCATGCCCATGCTTCCTTCCTTTTGACTCTGCTTCCCTGTGGGGTGGGCTGGCTGTGCTGACAGGATGGCTGGGAGTGTTGTCCTGGCAGTTGTTTGGCTAAGAGTCCCAAGAGTGTCCCTGTGCTTCACACAACATAACCCAGGGTGGTGGTGCTTTGTGGGATCTTGTGTTAGGTTGGAGGGCATTGCATTCTACCAGGTGGGTACTGTGGAGTTTGTGTTGGGGGGGGTGAGGGGAGGTGCTGGTGACTATAGTCAGTGCTGCAAGTCCCCCTTCCCACCCAGCCAGCCAGATATCCCACCATGGAACGTGCTTGCATTGCAGGGAGTGTAAGTTGTCTCTCAGGATGTCAGTCAGTGGTGTCCTGCTGTTTGTTGGTGCACAGTTGGCAGCAGGGCCTTGTGCTCCCCACAGCAGTAGCCAGTGTCAGCCATCTTGTGAGTCCTTCTTCACTCCCTGTGATGTGAGCATGGTTCAGGGTGGTGTTGATGGGACAGTTGTGAGGGTGACCAATATCAGTGACTACGACTCCCATCATGCTATTGCCTCCACCCCCTTCCCAGCATGCCCATGCTTCCTTCCTTTTGACTCTGCTTCCCTGTGGGGTGGGCTGGCTGTGCTGACAGGATGGCTGGGAGTGTTGTCCTGGCAGTTGTTTGGCTAAGAGTCGCAAGAGTGTCCCTGTGCTTCACACAACATAACCCAGGGTGGTGGTGCTTTGTGGGATCTTGTGTTAGGTTGGAGGGCATTGCATTCTACCAGGTGGGTACTGTGGAGTTTGTGTTGGGGGGGGTGAGGGGAGGTGCTGGTGACTATAGTCAGTGCTGCTAGTCCCCCTTCCCACCCAGCCAGCCAGATATCCCACCATGGAACGTGCTTGCATTGCAGGGAGTGTAAGTTGTCTCTCAGGATGTCAGTCAGTGGTGTCCTGCTGTTTGTTGGTGCACAGTTGGCAGCAGGGCCTTGTGCTCCCCACAGCAGTAGCCAGTGTCAGCCATCTTGTGAGTCCTTCTCCACTCCCTGTGATGTGAGCATGGTTCAGGGTGGTGTTGATGGGACAGTTGTGAGGGTGACCAATATCAGTGACTACGACTCCCATCATGCTATTGCCTCCACCCCCTTCCCAGCATGCCCATGCTTCCTTCCTTTTGACTCTGCTTCCCTGTGGGGTGGGCTGGCTGTGCTGACAGGATGGCTGGGAGTGTTGTCCTGGCAGTTGTTTGGCTAAGAGTCCCAAGAGTGTCCCTGTGCTTCACACAACATAACCCAGGGTGGTGGTGCTTTGTGGGATCTTGTGTTAGGATGGAGGGCATTGCATTCTACCAGGTGGGTACTGTGGAGTTTGTGTAGGGGGGGGGTGAGGGGAGGTGCTGGTGACTATAGTCAGTGCTGCTAGTCCCCCTTCCCACCCACCCAGCCAGTCAGTTATCCCACCATGGAACGTGCTTGCGTTGCAGGGAGTGTAAGTTGTCTCTCAGGATGTCAGTCAGTGGTGTCCTGCTGTTTGTTGGTGCACAGTTGGCAGCAGGGCCTTGTGCTCCCCACAGCAGTAGCCAGTGTCAGCCATCTTGTGAGTCCTTCTCCACTCCCTGTGATGTGAGCATGGTTCAGTGTGGTGTTGATGGGACAGTTGTGAGGGTGAGCAATGTCTGTGACTACGACTCCCATCATGCCATTGCCTCCACCCCACTTGCCAGCATTCCCATACTTACTTGCTTTTGTGTGGAGTTCAGTGGGTGTGGGTGTGAGGGCAATGGCAAGATGGCTGACAGTGGTGTCCTGCTGTTGGTTGGTGTGCAGTACCCAGCATGCCCTTGTGCTCCCCACGACACAGCAACAGTGTCAGTCATCTTTGATGGGCCTTTCCACTCTCTGTGGGATGTGCATGCGTGAGTGTGAGCTTGCTGGGCCATGTGGTGGGGGATGTAGGGCTGTGACTACGACTCCCATCATGCTATTGCCTCCACCCCCCTTCCCAGCATGCCCATGTTTCCTTCCTTTTGACTCTGCTTCCCTGTGGGGTGGGCTGGCTGTGCTGACAGGATGGCTGGGAGTGTTGTCCTGGCAGTTGTTTGGCTAAGAGTCCCAGAAGTGTCCCTGTGCTTCACACAACATAACCCAGGGTGGTGGTGCTTTGTGGGATCTTGTGTTAGGATGGAGGGCATTGCATTCTACCAGGTGGGTACTGTGGAGTTTGTGTTGGGGGGGGTGAGGGGAGGTGCTGGTGACTATAGTCAGTGCTGCAAGTCCCCCTTCCCACCCAGCCAGCCAGATATCCCACCATGGAACGTGCTTGCATTGCAGGGAGTGTAAGTTGTCTCTCAGGATGTCAGTCAGTGGTGTCCTGCTGTTTGTTGGTGCACAGTTGGCAGCAGGGCCTTGTGCTCCCCACAGCAGTAGCCAGTGTCAGCCATCTTGTGAGTCCTTCTCCACTCCCTGTGATGTGAGCATGGTTCAGGGTGGTGTTGATGGGACAGTTGTGGGGGGGCAATATGTGTGACTGCGACTCCCATGATGCTATTGGCTACACTGACTTGGCCAGCATACACAGAATTCCTTCCTTTGAGTGGTCTTCACTGTGTGTTGGTGTTGTTGTGGTGGCTACATGTGTGGATGTGTGTGTTAGTTCTATTTGTGCCACTGCCTAGCTGTAGTTGTGGTTGTGTTTGTACATGTGTTGGCACAGTTGGATGTGACTTTTTTGATGGCATGTGTTGTGTTTATCTGACTGACATACACATTTTGGGATGATTCTGTTCTAGTTGCTGTGTAATTGCTATGAGTGCATGGTTTGACTCTCCCCTTGACAGTGATGTGTGTGTTTTGTGGCAGTTTATTGTGTACATTTGTTGTGTACTCACCAGGCTCTGGGATGTCCTCTAGTCCATATACGCTCACTGGCGGAAGGATGGCCCGCACCTTCTCCTCCCAGGGCCTGAGGTATATTGGCTTGGCAGGAGGGCCACTGCCGGTGTGTTGGCTGTTGATGTAGTCTTTCTTGAGCATGTCCCGTACCCTCCTGCGCACGTCATACCACCTGTTCTGGATGTCCGTCTTTGTGCGCCGACATGGTGATTGGGCGTTCACCCTGTTGATGATCCTCTCCCACATCTTGGTTTTCTGCGACATGGGGGTCTGTTGGACCAGAGTGCCAAACAGCTGTGGCTCCACCCTGAGGATCTCGTCTACCATGACTTCCAATTCACTATCTAGGAACTTGGGATTCTTCTTGGGGGGCATGGTGATGGGTGGTGATGGTGGGTGATGTGTGTGTTGGTGTGCAGGTGAGGGTGTGTGGGTGTGTGTTGTGCTGGGTGTATGTGAGGTAGGTATTTGTTGGTGTGTTGATGGTGTGTGTCTTGTGCGAGGGATGAGCTGTGGGTGTGTGGTTGCTTTCTCTTGGGTGCTGGCAGTGAAATGGCATTTGCAAAGGCTCATGGTAGTGATTTGTGTCCTTTATATAGGTGGAGTTGTGGGTGTGTCTTTGTTCTCTGTCCCCACCCCCCAGTATTTATTGGCTTGGTAATTGCTTGTTTGGCCTTTTTTTGGTTGATTTTTCCTTTGTGCTGTTTGTGTATGTTGGAAACGTTCTTGTGACCGAGTCGGACCCTGCATTGGTCTCGTACGGTGTTTTCCGTTTCGTTCACGCTGTGTTTGTGCAGTTTTCTATGCTGCGTACGCGTCGGTCGCGGTGTATTGTGTTGCTTCGGCTCGGTTTTGTATGCGTGTCGGTCGTACGGCTTGTCCTCCGTCCGACTCGGTCGTGTTTTTCGCGCCTTGCATCGTACTTTGCGGTTTGGAGTTGGCGGGTACGATTCGGTCGGATTTGTTCCGGGTGCGTGTCGGTCGGTTGGATTCGCGTGTTTTTCCGGCCGGATTGCTATTTTCCGAGCGGCTCGGTCGGTCGGCTTGGTTTCCTAACGTGTCGGTCGGATTTATCGCGGCTTGCATCGTACTTGGCGTGTCGGGCGCCACTGGTACGTGTCGGTCGGTAATTTTTCCGGCTCCGTGTCGGTCGGTGCTTTTTCCGGCCCGAATCGGAATCGACCCCTTAATGCGAATCGGACTAAGCCAAGGAGAATTTTAGTTCATTTTTTAACTTACACACTTAAGGAGAAGATCTTGGCCAAAGCACTGAGAGAAAAAATGATGGAAGTGGATGGGGCCAGGTTTGAAATTAGATCCGATCTGTCTAGTGTCACTTCTAATAGACAGTGGGAGTTAGGGAAAATAATTGAGCCCTTAAAAAAGTTAGGGGCTTCAGTTCAGCTAAAGTTCCCTGCTTTTCTGAAAGTGATGCATAATAACAAAATGCACACATTTCGTTTTGTTGAGGAGGTGGATAAGTTTATTGAAACACTTCTGCCTGGGGGCTAGTAAGATGATATGAATTATGGGTTACTGAGGCGTTAAGATTAAGATAAAAGTTAATTGAATTTTTTTAGGTATAAGAATTATTTTTGGGTTTCTGAGGCGCACCTAGGGGAGCACCTATAGGGCTTTTGCCATGGAAATTTGGGTAGGGTTTTCCACGGGGGGAGGGTGTAGGGTGCACAGGGTGGGGAGCATGAGGGAGAAAATTTAAAAAAATCCTCAGATGTCTCGTTGGCACTGTATCAACGTTTGAAGTTCGACTTTAGAGATTATGGTTGAGAAAGGAACAAAGGAGATAAAACTTCTTTCATGGAATGTGAATGGGCTTCGGGTGAAGGGTAGGCGGGAGAGGATACTGCAATATTTAAGGGATTGTCCTGCACAAATTGTTATTCTACAAGAGACGCACCTGACGGAGGAAGAATGTAGGGAGGTCTTTAAAGCCAAGAGATGGGTTTTACAGGTTGTTCATACAAGACAGACGGCAGTTACAAAAGGGGTGGCTATTTTGGTCAAACAAGGGATGAACATTTCTGTGGAGGGTAGCGTCTCAAACATAGCAGGTAGATGGTTGGTGGTAAAAGTAAAAATTTTTGGACAGAACTATACACTAGTAGGTTACTATGGTCGAATCAGGATGATACTGGCCCGTTAGAAGAACTATTCACTGAGCTTTTAAATTTTGCGGACCCGATCATCATGGCAGGAGATTTTAATGCGGTGCTGGACTATAAAATAGATAGGTCCCTGAACAGTAGAGCAGTGGTCAACCCCAAGATGTCCAAATTGGTACGATTAGTCATGGTGCAAATGGGACTTTGTGATATTTGGCGTCTTAGGACAGGAACCCAGAAAGGCTTCACATTCTACAATAAGAAATATAGACATCAGTCACGTATTGATTATTTTTTAGTAGATGATAAATTAAAGGATCAAGTTTTAGATGTGAAACATGTAGGGGTGCCCCTGTCAGACCACTCAGCAATACTATTACATATGAAGATGGGTGAGGGGGTTGTTCAGTCAAGATGGACATTAGATCGCACGATACTACTAGAAGAAGGGGTTATAGATACCTTAAAGGAAGAAACAAAAGATTTTTTTTGTAATAACCTGGGTTCATCTGCGATTGGGGTAGTATGGGACTCATATAAGGCCTTCTTAAGAGGTAGACTGGGTTCCCTTGCGGCAGCAAAAAGGCGAGCTTATCACAAAGAGGTGTTAGAATTAGAGGAGCAAATTCGGACTCTAGAAAAAGACTTGATTACTATAAGGAATCAGGCAGATCAGGAGAAGATCCTAGGTGAGATAATGAATACAAAAATAAACCTGACTAGAATTTTGCAGGACAGGGTTAGGAAGAAATGGCAGTCTAGTCGACTAGCTCATTTCAAGTAAGGGGAAGGCTGTGGTAAGTTGCTAGCCTGGAAGGCTAAGAATGACCAAGTCAGGAATACGATTAAAGAAATTAGGTGTGAGCAATCGGGGAAATCTTCTTGGAGACAGTCAGGGTATTGGATTGGCTTTTTTTAAGCATTTTAAGAAAGTGTACCAGGAAGACTTGAATGTGACGGAGGGGGAAGTACTGACTTGGTTAAGCCAAGAGAATTTTGACCTCCTAACACCTGAGAAAAGGGAATTGCTGAATGATAGGATAAGCAGTAGAGAATTGGAAGAGGCGATTGGGGGAGGTAAGAAAGGAAGGGCTCCGGGACCAGATGGTCTTCCTCATGAAGTTTATAGAGCTTTGGCCAGCGTATTGAATCCTATATTAGGTGAGATTTTTAACGCGATATTTCTGACAGATGCGGTAATGCCGGAATCCTGGAAAGAGGCCATTATAACTTTAATCCCCAAACCAGGGAAATGCCCCAAAAATTGTGATGCTTATAGGCCCATATCACTTTTGATTTGTGATTATAAGCTCTTTGCAAAGGTTATGGCTGAAAGATTAAATGGGGTTATGTCACAATTGGTACACGAGGATCAAAAAGGGTTTATTAGAGGCAGGTCGTTGAAAGAGCTTACGTATGCGCTTATAGGGTCTATTGACTTGGCCTCTGCTTATGAGCCCCCGTTGGCAGTCATGGCCTTAGATGCTGCCAAAGCGTTTGACCGGGTGAATTGGGTTTATCTGCAGGCGGTGGCCAAATCTCTTAACCTGGGTCCTAATTTTTGCAAAATCTTGAAAGGAATTTATTCTGCACCCGAAGCCAGGGTTTTGGTCAATGGGGGATTGACAAAAGCTATCCAGATTACAAGGGGCACAAGGCAGGGTTGCCCCCTGTTGCCTTTGTTGTTTGATCTGTACATTGAACCGCTGGCTAGGAAAATCAGGAATAATGCTGATATTTCTCCTTTCGAATTTAATGGCTGGAGCAAGAAAGTAGGGTTATAGCTGATGACATCTTAATTTTTACTACTGACTTAAAAAAAACCCTGAGCTCTGTCTTAACGTTAACAACAGATTTTGGGAAAGTCTCATGATATGATATCAATAGGGAGAAAACGGAGGTCATGGCCTGGCATACAGAGGTTGGCGAGATAAAGTGTAAGAAGGAAATGAGATATCTAGGGGTTAAGATCACCCAGGATATCACAAAGATCACCAAAGAAAATGTTGAAAAGGCTAGGAAAGAAGTGACTGGCTGGCTGAAGAGTTGGGTGCATCTGCCGTTAACATTGTTTGGCCGAGTAAATCTCGTAAAAATTATAATTCTCCCGAAGTTTACCTTTTGTTTGATTCAATCCCCCTGCCATTTAAGAAAGAGTGGTTTGTTCAGATGCAAGGGCAGATTAGTTCTTTTATTTGGTCATCCAAAGGACCACGGATAGCATGGAAGAAACTTAGAAGGAGGCTGACGAAAGGGGGATTAGCGTTGCCAGATCTTCTCTTTTACTCCTGGGCCTTTTTATTAAAGAATGGCAAAATGTTATTGGACAGACCTATAAAAACAGAGATTGGCAAAATGTTTGAGGTGATGTTTGTCACGATTTGCTCCCTGTTCTCTCGTACCCACCACCAGGGGGCCACATAGTGGGACTTTCCAGTCTTCTAATAAGCTTTCAGACCCTCCCCTTCATGCATTTCCTGACTTCCAGCTATTTGAACACTTATTGGGAATTGACATCCATTCCCAATCCATGCCGGGTTTTGTGAAAGCCAGCCTGCTTATATTTGAAGCCAGCCTACTCATGCCTGAAACTCCATTACCCAGAATTCCCTGCTCACTGCTTTGTCTCCACCCCTGCAGGCCAAGGATGGGTGGAGGAATTCAGCTCACCTGTGGCTGGCTGCTGCTAGCCTGCTCACACCTGATGCATGTGATTACTGAGAGCTCTTTTAAGCCCCAGCTCCCTTCAGCCCAGTGTTGGTCATTGTAGCTGTTTACCGGTGAGACCGATCCTTGTTTCCAGTGCTCCCTGAGCTTTTGCTATTGTTTCCAGTGTTTCCTGAGCTTTAGTTATGCCTTGTTCCTGACCTGCTGCTGTTTTCCTTGTTCCTGAATTAGCACTGCCTGAAGTGCTACCTTGACCCCTGAGCCTTAGTATTCCTTGTTCCTGAACTGCAGCAGTTTCCCTTCTCCTGAATTAGCACTGCTTGCAGTGCTACCTTGTTTCCTGAGTTCCTGAGCTATAGCTATTCCTTGTACCTGAATTAGCACTGCCTGCAGTGCTCTTGTTTCCTGAGTTCCTGAGCTAGTTATTCTTTGTTCCTGTTCCTGGTCCTGGGCTTCAGCTATTTCTTGTTCCTGATTTGCATTGCTTGCAGTGCTCTCTTGACTCCTTGTTTCCTGAGCTGTAGCTAATTCCCTGTTCCTGAACCAGCACTGCCTGCAGGGCTACCTAGACTCCTGAGCTTTAGCTCAGTTCTTGTTCCTGCCCCAGCTCTGCCTTCTATGCTACTTTGTTTTCTTGATTTCTTAACCTGCACTATTCTAGTATACCCTTGTAGCTTCCCCTTCTGTATATCCCTTTCCAGTCCCTGCCTTTCTTCCCAATTCATTGGTTCCAGTTCCTAGTTTGCTGTCTTTCTATTCTGCTGTCTTGCTTCTGTTGCCTTGTATGTTTGTTACCTGCTTTCTGCCAAGTGTGCCCAGTGATTTCCTTCCTTTCCTGTTAAGCACTCCTCCTTGTCTATTGTGCTTGTGTTTAGTTCTACCCCCTTGCTGTTACTGCCTTGCGTGTTCCTGTTTGATCGCCAGGATCCGTGGGCACAGCTGACTACCTAGGTGGTGTTTCTTGTTCACTGTGAGTATTGTCTTTGCGTTACATTTATAACATCACCATATGTATAAGCTCCACAGACCCTGCCTTTGCATGCATATCCTACATGTGGGTATTTGCAGTCAGTATCTGTAACAGTAATTGTGGGTAAGAAACTTACTGAGCTTCAATCTTACTGTGTGGAGCTCCTGAGTGCTTTACCCCACACTCCCCTTTATTGTTAATGTTGTTTCATATATATGTCTTGCACATTCGTCCTGGGTGTAGTTTTTCTGAAAGCTAAATTGCCTCATGCGTGCCCTTCCTTTCTGAGTCTTACCCATCTTGTTCACTTCTACAGGCTTCCCCTTTGGATCTCTTTTTCTCCTCTGACTCCCTGTATGATCCTGGGCAGCGCTGTACTCCTCTTTCTGTGTACGTTTTCTACCCAGTTCCCAGTCCTTGCCCAAGTCCCTGACTGTGTTCCCCACATAGTCCCGGACAGTCCCTGACAATGTTGAGGAAAGAGAAGGGAGCGGACTGTGGTTTTATGTATAAATATGCAGACCCAAAATACTTTAAAAAAGTTAGGTTGAAGATTTTAGGGGGTATGGCTGAGACGTGGTATAAAATTAGAAAGGTCATAAAACTGCCATATTTCAGCCAGCTTGCCCCCATATGGGAAGCTCCGGGCTCTCCAGAATGGACTAAGGATGTACTGGCATTGCCATTGAAAGAAGCTGGTGTACTAAGATGGAAACATCTATTCAAGGAAGGTTATCTGATTACGTGGGAATGGTGTATACAAGAAATGGGTCAAGGTATTTCAAGATTTAAGTTTCTTCAAATTCAAAGTTGGTATCACGCTGCAAACATAAAAATAGGAGAACCCAATGAACTTGAGGAGAAATTGCTTTCGGGGGTCATATCAAAGAAAGAAATTGCGATCTGGTATTGGCTGATGATAGAGATGGAGGACGGGGTTTTCACCTTGCCGGAGGATCTTTGGGGAGGATGCTTGCCGGAGACTACGCTAGAAGATCAATGGCAAGTACCTATGTCTATGCTATATAAAATAGTTAAACCCTCCATCTGATTGCTTGTATTACTTTTCTTTCTCTTTTCCCCATTTTCAAAATCGATTACATTTTTTAAAATACTTTTAACAAATTCTTTCGTTCTCTTACCAGAAGACTTTTTCTTCAACGTCACATGTTGTAATTCATCTACTTTCTGCTTTTATCTAGCCTTTAAATAGTTCTGTTTTCTTTGTTGTCTTTTCTTTTGAACTTTTCCTATCATACTGAATATTTCTTAATAATTATGGAGAATTAAAAAAAAAAAAAAGAAAGGCTTATTATCTTTCTAAAAAATATTTAATATTATTAAAATAATTATATACAAATATTGTCATCTATAAATAAACAAATACATTGAGTAGTGCCTAGGTCAATAGATAAGTGCAACAGTAGGACCTGGATGATTCTACAACTGCAAGGGTAGCACATAACTAGTGCTGGGTGATTGCATGACTGAAGGGGTAATATTTAGAGGATTACTGGAGTACATAGCAAATCAGTGGGTGATTTTATAACTGCGTGAGTACTGCTTGGGTGATTGCAGGAGTACTGAGGGAATGCCTGAGTGATTGGAGGAGTGCAAAGGTAGTGCCTGGGTGATTTTATAAGTGCATGAGTACTGGTTGAGTGATTACATAAGTACAAGGGTAGTACCTGCATGATTGAAGGAGTGCAAGGGTAGTACCTGAGAGATTATATAAGTTCATGGGTAGTGGCTGGGTGATTGAAAGAGTGCATGGGTAATACCTGGGTGATTGCATGAGTGCATAGGTAGTCCCTGGGGGATATCATGAGTGCAGGGGTAATGCCTGAGTGATTACAGCACTGCTTATGTAGTGACTGGATCATTGGAAGACTGCATGGGTAGTACTTGGATGTTTTTATAACTGCATCAGTGTTAAGCCTAGCCAAATATAAAGCAGCACACTATTACATGACTCAACCATAAGTCTCTCCATATTGTTAAAAGCATGCATACATACGTCTCTACCTTTTCAAATCATCATCATATCTAAAAGAAATATGTATACAATATTTCTGAAATATAGCGAAACCTAGAAACTGAGATATGTAATAGATCTGCCTGAGTGATTGCATAACTCCAAGCGTAGTGCTTCGATGATTATATGACTCCAAAGGAAGTCGCTAGGTAATTCCAGGAGAAGATGGATAGTGACTGGCTAATTCATCAGTGCATACATACAGGTTGAGTGCATGGATAAGTGTATTAATAGCACCTGTAGGCATAGATGAGTCATGGAGTAGTGCCTAGGTGAATAGATGAGTGCAACAGTAGGACCTGGGTGATTCTATAACTGCAAGGGTAGTGTGTGGGTTATTACATGACTGCATAGGTAGACACTGCATGATTCTATGACTGCAAAGGTACTACTTAAGTAGTGCCTGGGTGATTCCATGACTACAGGGGTAATATCTGGGGGATTACTGGAGTACATAGCAAGTGAGTGAGTGATTTTATAAGTGTATGGGGCATATTCACAAGAACGTGTGATAACTACCGCAAGTGTAGCTTAACGCAACCCTTCACATCGCAGTCTATCGCGGGAAAACAACTTCGTATTAACGTGGTATTCACAACACGGTGGCACCATGCGATAGACACAAGATAACGTGTCAAATAAACGTGTTAAAACTAACGCGACGCAGAAAAAACGTGAAACACGAACGCGAAAATAGTAGCGATGAGGCCAATCGCGATACAAAAATCAGCGATAACCAGTGAGAGGCCTGCAATACCCACGCGTCATGCGGGTAAATGCACAATAAAAGCAGAGTAAAAAACGGTGAGATGACAATGTACGAGCACAACCCCACATCCGTGACGTAGAACAAATGAGCATCGTCCCGCATCAAATAGGCATCTCCCCACAGTCACAATGTACATTGACATGCAGTCTGCATGTAAACTGCGCAAATGCTGAAACATGCATGTAACACACAGTGAAACTGCATCTCCCCCTCACATTGCAGAGGGACAAGCAACCCCTCCTGCACACAGACGTGTCATGACCATGACCAACATATCACGAAAGCGTGGACGAATTTGTAGGGGCAGTGACTCCCGCTTACGTACATGTTGCCCATGTTGTGGGACCTGTGTCACAGGGGGCATCCCTGCATCATGGTGGTACATATCTGACCCCAAAAGGAGCCCTGATGTCACCTGCAGGACACAAATGGCAGCCAAAATGGAATGAATCTGGACACATGTGAAACGCCGAAGAGTGGGATTCCCTACTAACTGCGACACACAGAACTGGCAGTTCAAACACGTGACACCCTAAATAACCTCTCTGCACAGAGGTGACACACCCACCACACATGAACAAATCACAAAAATGTCAGCAATACATGTCGCAGTCACACTTGTCTGAGTGATGTGCCTGTACAGATGAGAGACATGCACTCAGGGATAGTGTTCTACGAATGCATTTATTTGCACATGCTTTGCCTGTGGTCATTATGTACTGTCCCAATACTGCCAAGGACTGCCACAATGTGACGTGCTCATGTGAAGAAATTGTCAATGATGGTGTTCCTACGGGCTATTCCTGCTGCGGCTGCAGTGGGCTGTGGTCCACCTGCCTCATCCCCATCATCATCGTCCGGTGCATCTGGCACATGTATCCATGGTGCCCTGCTGCGTACACATATGTTGTGCAACACACAACATGCAACGATCATCTTGCACACAATGTCTGGGCTGTACAGGAGCCTTCCACCTGTGAAGTCCAGGCACCTGAAACATGACTTCAACATGCCAAATGTGCATTCCACGATGCCCCTGGTGCGTTTGTGGGCCGCATTGTACTGCCTCTGGGCCTGTGTGTTCGGGGCTCGGAGGGGTGTCATCATCCAAGCGCAGAGTGCATATCCTTGGTCACCTTTGACAGTGCAGAGAGACATGAGTCAATAGTTGGTTCGGCATGATGTGTTTGCAGGCTCACTGGTTCATTGGTGTGTGATATGTGTGATTTTGTGATTCCTGCATGACATGTACTGCTTGTTGCAAATGAGCGGCATCAATGTGGATTACGTAGCCTCAATGCCGCTTCTCCCTCACCAGAGTGCGCAGCGCGGTTGCATCACTTGCACCCCTACGGCACACTATTGTCATGCCTGTCTGCGCATGTCCACAAGCCTGACGACGACACAGTGATGTCCTGCGCTGAAGGTGGACGGACACGTGTGTGTAGGGCAATGGTAAAGACAGGGCAGACACAGATGTAGAGTTCATGCCTGGCTGAACTCGCCATGCGGCCGAGGGTAGACCTTTGGCTTATGCTGCGGAAATAGCGACACACACAACAGTTGGCATGTCTGATCCCTGACCCCCAGCGGGCCTGCGCACCCTCATCTACCCCTCGGCCAAGCCCGTACTCTGGGCGCATGCTACATGGCAACATTGAATATTGCGTGACGTGTGGCGCCGACACTACACCTGAGACACACACATTAGTTACTTCCCTGGCAAGGCCTAAACTTAACCATGCCCAGAGCCACCTGTGAAATGACCACACCCCTACGCCGTACTGCCGTACGCAGGTCCACTCCCTCACGCTCACAGGGTGGTCTGACACAGCCACATGTCCCAGGTCTACCCCACTGCCTGAGGTGACTATGTTGCACCCGCTGTACATGGCACAACGTAATGTGGTATGGCCCGGGGTCCACATGCATACATAATGACCACACGGACACACTGAGATTATCCGTGGAACTGGCTTTTGGGCACGTGCGCCCGGCACCTTTTATTGCCAGGGCCACACGTCCAGTGACGCCTGTACTGGATGGGAGTTGGGTAGTGTACCCCACCCCTCAGGAGTTGGTTAGCGCTGGCAACAAATACAACAGTGATCAGACAATCAGAAGTTCAAAGTACAAACAGCAAGGTTCCAGGACTTGAGCTGCACAGAATTGGTGGCCCCGGATGCACAGCGGCCGGCACAGGCACACCGCCACGGGACGGTGACTTGCGATGCACTGAGGTAGGGCCAGGTGAGCTGAGCGGGTGCACATTGATGTCCAAGGAGAGTGTCGCAGAGTGTTACGGGGGACAGTGGAAGGTGTCCATCCAGGGCATGATGCAGAGGGCAGAAGCAAGCAGAAACAGGCAATATGGAGGAGTTGAATGCTACAGCCTCCTTACCCCACGATGTCAGTATCAGCTACATGATGATGGAGACAACCCCCAGGCCATAGACCCTGACGCCACCAGAGTTCCACCAGAGAGTGTCCATGACTCCCGTGGCACAGAGTCAGTGGCACCAGAGCCGGAAGGGGATGCAGTCTGCGATGAGGCCTGTACAATGACATGAAGTCTGCAATTGACAAATCAAGACCCAGTTCCAAATGTGTGTCCTACTCGACCGCAGTGTGTGCCGGAGGCAGCGGTCAGCGCTGGGCAAGCGCTGTGCAGCCAGCTCCTCCTGGATTTCTAACACACGGCGTTGAAATGGCATGTGAAGTAGATTCCTGGTTGACGGAGGTGGAGGCACCAGAGCTGAGCGGGTGTTTAGCCAGCGACGATGCTGTGTCCTGCCTGTTACGGACTGTATTGAATTGGTGTGAGGCCTGCTGGACCGCAGTGTAGGCCGGAGGCAGCGGTCAGCAAGGGCCCACAGACACGTGTGGTCGGAATGCTATGCACAGAGTTGGTGGCACCACCGCGAAGGGAGTATACTGATTTAGACTCTGCATTAACATGTGTACTCTGCCATTATGTAATCAAGACTCAGTTCCAAATATGTTATGTTATGTTATGTTATAACGTACTTGTAGAGCGCTCGGCTACTCAGAAGAGTGTCCCGGCGCTAGACGGAGCCCTAGATTATCCTGCTAATACCAGGCTAGCGTTTCTGCTTAAATAACCAGGTTTTAAGTTGTTTACGGAAAGTCAACAGATCAGGTACTTGTCTGAGATCCTGAGGCAGACTATTCCAGCTACGGGCAACCTGTTCTTGAAAAGAGCGTCCCCCTCTGCACAAACGGGAGAATCTAGGAACCGCTAGGAGATACTGGTGAGAGGATCTTAGAGATCTCCCCGGTGCATAACGAAGTACTCTCTTCCTGATATAGTGGGCCCCCATACCATGTAGAGCCTTAAAAGCCAGAACTAATGCCTTGAAAAGGATTCTGTTTCGAATAGGGAGCCAATGCAAAGCAATCAAGTGGGGGGAAATCCGGGTTCTGGGACCAAGCCTGAGAACTGCCCTGGCTGCCGCATTTTGGACAACCTGAAGCTTGTTTATCAGAAACTCCGGAAGACCCAAGTATAGAACATTTACATAGTCCATAAGAGCCTGAACCACAATCTTTCTATGGGAGAAAGATAGCATGGGGAGGAATTTTCTGAGCATTTTAAGAAGACCAAAACAAGATCCTGCAACAGACTGAACCTGGGTTTTCATGGAAAGGGAATCATCCAATTTCACCCCCAAGTTCTTGACTGCCCTGACCGAAGACTGAGGAGGTGACATATCAGCTGGCCACCATTGTTTCCATACATCCTGGGACGGCGATCCGAAAAAAATAATTTCGGATTTCTCCGGATTACATTTAAGTTCATTAAGTCTGAGCCAGGTAAAAACTTTTTTCAAACAATTTTTGATCAGCTCTCCGTCAAAGACTTCACCCTTCTCACACGTGAACAACAGCTGCGTATCATCAGCGTAAGAAATGATTGTTGCCTCACAAGCTTCGACCAAAGGGGCGAGAGGGGCCATATACAGGTTAAACAAAGTTGGGCTCAAAATAGAGCCCTGAGGAACACCCACTTTCAGAGGCGGGATATTAGCAGAAAAAGGGGGGGACCAGACCTCCTGGTTTCTGTCCTCTAAAAATGAAGAGAACCATTTCAGCACCGTGTCCCCAAGGCCGCACTCCCGCAGTCTCTGCAGGAGGCGGACATGGGGCACGGTGTCAAACGCTGCAGATAAATCCAGGAGGATCAGTACTGCTTTGCCTCCCTTATCAAGTTTTCCTTTTATAGCCTCAGAGATTTCAAGTAGAGCAGTCTCTGACCTGAAGTTGGAGCGGAACCCGGACTGACTCGGATGAAGAAGATTGTTAGATTCCGCGTACTCGGTAATCAGTGAGTTTACATATTTCTCTAAGGTCTTTGCGAAAAACGGAAGGAGTGAAATTGGTCTGTAGTTGGTCGGTACTAGAGGATCAGCTGAGGGCTTTTTCAGCAGTGGGAGTATTTTAGCGCATTTCCAAATCCGTGGAACCTGCCCATTACTTAATGATGAGTTAAGTACTATGTTAGCCTTCGTATTGATAATCTCAGCCACGGAACCCAATATTTTCGCGGGACATGAGTCAACAGGAGACCCTGACTTAAGGCCCTTCATAATCTCCAGGGATGTCGCTGGAAGAAGGGGGGGAAACTGTGTAAGGGAAGGACCATTTTCTAAACCGTTGGAAAATGGCAGTATCGTATTTTTATCTTCCTCTGGAAGGGGCACAGCAAAGGAGGTTTGGATATTAATAATTTTCTCATGGAAAAAGGTTGCTAGCTGATTTGTCCATTCTGATGTAGGGGTAAAAAGTCTAGCCACTGCACTTGGAGCAGAGAAATCTTTAACAATTTTGAAAATTTCTTTACATTTATTTCCGGAGGACTCAATTTTAGATGAGAAGAAAATCTTCTTTTCCTCACGGATTTTAATGTGATATGCTTTTAAGGCAATTTTATAGATTTCTTTATTTTCAGGGCTGAAATCCTTCCTCCATGCTCTTTCCAGGCGTTTGCAAACACTTTTGCACTGCCTCAGAGCTTGATTGAACCAAGGGGAGGAATGCCTCGTAACTTTGCGGGACTGCGATGTTTGGGGGGCAAGTGCCCAGGTACTTTGCTTCAACCAATTCTCAAGCTCGTTGGCATCACTCTCAGTGTTGCCGCTGAGTGAAATGGAGTGTAGAGCTAGCTCCTCACTCAATGCTTCAGGAGTGATTCTATAAAAGGGTCTAGATGTAAAAAACTGTTTCTTTGCCGGGACATGGGGTTCTCTTATGAGTTTGCCTATCCTGAAGCTGATCAAATGATGGTCTGTCCATACTAAAGGTACAGGGGCATCCGTTTCAATTTTGACACTCGAAAAAATTTGATCCAGAGTATGGCCCTTATTGTGAGTAGGGTGGGACACATAGGGGAAAAGATTCATACATTCAAGTGATTCAAACAGTGCAGTGGTAGCCTGCATTTCCAGGTTGTCCATGTGAATATTAAAATCCCCTAATACCAGAAAGTGTTTATACCTGGGGACTAATGAAGCTATAGAGTGACTCAGGGACTACTTCTCCGCTGTGTAGGCCGGTGGAGTACGTCAACGACAGAGGAGTACTGCGAGCCTTGCCCGCGGAGGCCGTGGTGGTCTGAGGAGGCTGCCAAGCTCAAGGGCCTCTGGCTTGGTGCGAGCGCAGGCATGTGGTGGGCCCTCTTGGGGACATGCCGGTGTCGGCAGGTGAGTAGTGAGGCCTGGATGCGCACGGCCGGGCGGGACTGGTTCGGGGTCCAGCGGCCCGGGCTGCGGCGGACGCACAGGATCGCGACCACACCGCTCTCGGCGATGGCATCGGCCTCGTGGCGGGGTGGGAGGCGCCGCCCTGGCAGACACGTTGGGCATTCCGGAAGAGAACCACGCCCAGAGCTACATGCTTTTTATTCACACCGCTACGCTGGCCTGGCAAATGCCGGGCCAGTCTACTCCGCACACGCTTGCAGGGTGGGACGTCACAGGCTACAATTCCGAGACCTTCCCCACTGGCTGGGGTGACATGGTTGCGTCCACTGTCCACAACACTATCACCACCAGCAGTATGTCGACATGGATATGTCTGTGGTCTGCATACTGCAGTCTGTCCAGCACTTCCACGCCACACTTGGCATTCTGTGCATTCTCATTCATGGGTCACTTGCCTCTTTCACACATGCCTGCTTCCCACCTCTCCCCGCATACTGCTATTGTGTGGCTGAGGTGCCTTGCCGGTGATGGCTCATGTACATGGCTAGCCCAGGTTTCCGCAGTATGTTGTGCAGTCGTGTCTGGTGGGTGGGCATGCTGTATGTGTGTTTGTAACATGTGCATTCCCAGGGTTGTGAGTTGCATGATTGTGGATTTGAGGTGTGTGGTGTGTTCATTTGGTACTTACCAACGAGCACTGCATTTCCGTAGGTGCCATCCTGGAAGCGCTGGTTGATGATGGACTGTCGGAAGATGTATGAATCATGCACACTGCCTGGGTAGTTTGCGACGACATTGGTGAAGAGTCCCCGGTGGTCGACTATTGCCTGCACATTGATGGAATGCGTGTGCTTTCTGTTGCAGTAATTGTGTGCAGTGTCGGCAGGGGGCACAAGTAGGACATGTGTGCAGTCAATTGCCCCCAACACGTGCGGGAAGCCTGCTATGGCGTAGAAGCCTTGCTTGGTCTCCAGTTGTTCCTGCGCAGTGTGGGGGAAGTATAGGTACTGGGGTTCCAAGCTGGTGATGGCATCCAGGACAGGTGTGAGGAACTTGGATAGGGCTGGCTGTGAGACTCCTCCGACTCTGGCAGTTGTTGGTTGGAATGTCCCAGAGGCCAACAGGTGCAGCACGGCCAGCAGCTTTGTCTGAGGTGGGGTGTTGGTTGTCCGCTGTGTTGGTACCGTCAGCCTGTGGGCAATGATGGTCAGGAGGCGGAGGATGGTTGACCTTTTGAGTCTGTAGTGGGTAATGACATTCTCTGGTGTCAAGTCTGTGAGGCTGGTGCATTTCCTGAAGGTCCGCTGTCTTTGTCTGCGCTGCCTCCGTGGTGGTCCGGAGGGTGCGGGGGGAGTCAGGGGTGGGTGGCGGGCCTGGGTATGGTGGCGGTGGGTGTTGTGGCCCTGTTGGGGCTCCGAGCTGCATGATGAGTAGCTCCATGGCATCTGTTGTTCTTCAGGTGTGGCTGTGGGCTGGGCTCCCTTTTCTGGTGCAGGTTGTCGTCCGACTTTGCACCAGGTCAGAGCAGGTGTTAATTTCCTGCTGCTAACGCACCTTATTGCATGTTTTGTGATCTTATCGCAGATCTGGCTGGTCGTTGAGAATGTTGCGTTGTGGTGTTGTCGCGGATTTTTGCACGGGAACGCCTACTCTGCATATCATTACGTTAGTTGCCGGGGTCATCTGTGGCGATGTTTTTTGCGGGTGCTATCGCAGGTAAACTGGTGATATCGGCTGTTTGCACCAGCTTGTGAATGGGGCGATGACTTTATCACGACTTTGGCTGAGATAAAGTGCCGTTAACTCGGCGATAGTTCCTTGAGAATATGCCCCTATGAGTACTGCTTCAGTGATTGCAGGAGTAATGAGGTAGTGCCTGAGTGAATAAAGGAGTGCAAAGGTAGTGCCTGGGTGATTTCATAACAGCATGATTACTGGCTGAGTGATTACATAAGTACAAGGGTAGTGTCTATGTGATTGAAGGAGTGCAACGTTAGTGCCCGACTGACTATATAAGTGCATGAGTAGTCACTACATGATTCAAAGAGTGCATGGGTAATTCCTTGGTGATTGCATGAGTGTATAGGTAGTGCCTGGATGTTTGCATGAGTGCAGGACTAATGCCCAAGTGATTACAGCAGTGTATATATAGTGACTGGATCATTGGAAGACTGCATGGGTAGTACTTGGGTGTTTTTATAACTGCATGAGTGTTGGGCCTAGCCAAATATAAAGCAGAAGACTATTACATGACTCAACTATAAGTCTCTCCATATTGTTAAAAGCATGCATACATATGTCCCTACATTTTCAAATCATCATCACATCTAAAAGAAATATGTATACAATATTTCTGGAATATAGTGAAACTTACAACTGAAACATGTAATAGATCTGCCTGAGTGATTGCATAACTTCATGGGTAGTGCTTGGGTGATTGTATGCGTGCAAGGGTAGTCACTGGGTAATTGCAGGAGAAGATGGATAGTGACTGGCTAATTGCATGAGTGCAAACATAAACATTGAGTGCATGGATAAGTGTATGAATAGCACCTAAAGGTACAGATGACTCATTGAGTAGTGCCTAGGTGAATAGATGAGTGCAACAGTAGGGCCTGGATGATTCTACAACTGCAAGGGTAGTGCCTGGGTTATTACAAGAGTGCATAGGTACAGCCTGCATGACTGCATGACTGCAGGAGTAGTACATAAGTAGTGCCTGGGTGATTGCATGACTGCAGGGGTAATATCTGCGGGATTACTGGAGTACATAGGAAGTAAGTGGGTGATTGTATAAGTCCCTGAGTACTGCCTGGGTGATTACAGAAGTACTAAGGTACTGCCTGAGTGATTAAGGGAGTGCAAAGGTAGTGCCTGGGTGATTTTATAAGTGCATGAGTATTCCCTTTTGCCAGTGGGACGGCAGCAGTCCGGGCGTCCGTTTAGGAGACAAAGGATACTTAAAAAGCATAAAGAATTGGTACATAGCTATATATCTGGACCCTGTATAGCCATCTCATAACACATTGGCACCCCCAGCGCAAAGCGGGACCTAGCAAAATCACCTATGAGTCATCACCATGGAAGGTGCACCAATGACCCATAAGTGAACATTGACGCTAGAGCCATCATTACAAGTGGAAGTATCCTCACCATTTGTAAAAAAAAAAACCCTGAAGCCATTCCGTTTTGTGCACTTGCTTTCTACCATGTGTATCAAGTCTGCCTGATTGACCAGTTCCCCATTCAACCTCCGCTGCATAAATTAAAGAAATTAAGCGGTCCTGAGGAAGGTGGATCCAAGTATTTTTTATCCACTGAAACGTGCATCGGCCTGTTTGTCTTCCATCTGGCGGTATAACCATGGACAATATTGAAGGGTTCTCGCCATGAGTTTCTATTGCATGTCAACATAAGCTGGAATAGTGATGTATGAGATGTGTGCATGTGTGTGCTTGGCATGAAAGGATCTGACTGAATGTAAAGTCAGGTGTGACGTGATACTGGACAGTATCACATCATGGGGATATGTACAAATATGTCGGTCTGAATATACAATCTGCACAATTATGTCCTTTTAATTGCACATCCAAGAGAACTGAAAAATGTTGAATTATTTATGAATTGCACTGTATATATGAACACTTAAAATCATGTCTTTTTAATATAAAAAAATGTATAAGATTAAAAAATGTTCTACTATTTTTTAAATACATTTATGAAGATGGACAATAAACAAAGATATAAATAAATGCATGTTTGTTGTATCCACTGATATTTACAGCAAAGGGACAGCCCGTTTGAGCGTGTTATAGCCATTGTTGAATAGATGTAGGTCGAGTGGGAGGTTGAGTACATATATATTTCTGTTTTCCCCTTTTCTCCCAGACCTCAAAATTATCCATTAAGGGGTACCTTTGGTTTCATACGTTTCCTGAGTGATTACATAAGTACAAGAGTAGTGCCTCCGTGACTGAAAGAGTGCAAGGATAGTGCCTGTGTGATTGAAGCACTGTATAGCTAATGCATTGGTGATTGCATGAGTACAGAGGTACCGTCTGGGGGATTAAAGGAGTACATAGGTAACGCCTGGGTGACTGCATGACGACAGGAGTAATATCTGGTGATTTACATGACTACATAGAAAGTGACTGGGTAATTTTATAAGTGCATGGGTACTTCTTGGGTGATTTCAGGACTACTGAGGTAACGCCTGAGTGAATAAATGAGTGCAAAGGTAGTGCCTGGGTGATTTCATAATACCATGACTCCTGGCTGAGTGATTACATAAGTACAAGGCTAGTGCCTCTGTGATTGAAAGATTACAATGTTAGTGCCTGAGTGATTATATAAGTGCATGAGTAGTGGCTACATGATTAAAAGAGTGCATGGGTAATACCTTAGTGATTGTATGAGTGCATAGGTAGTGCCTGAATGTTTGCATGAGTGCAGGAGTAATGCCTGAGTGATTACAGCACTGCATATGTAGTGACTGGATCATTGGAAGACTGAATGGGTAGTACTTGGGTGTTTTATAACTACATAAGTGTTGGGCCTAGCAAAATATAAAACAGCAGACTATTACATGTCTCAACTATAAGTCTCTCCATATTGTTAAAAGCTTGCATACATATGTCCCTACATTTTCAAATCATCATCATATCTAAAAGAAATATGTATACAATATTTCTGGAATATAGTGAAACTTACAACTGAAGAATGTAATAGACCTGCCTGAGTGATTGCATAACTTCATGGGTAGTGCTTGGGTGATTGTATGCATGCAAGGATAGTCACTGGGTAATTGTAGGAGAAGATGGATAGTGACTGGCTAATTGCATGAGTGCACACATAAACATTGATGCATGGATAAGTGTATGAATAGCACCTAAAGGTACAGATGACTCATTGAGTAGTGCCTAGGTGGATAGATGAGTGCAACAGTAGGACCTGGATGATTCTACAACTGCAAGGGTAGTGCCTGGGTTATTACATGAGTGCATAAGTACAGCCTGCATGATTGCATGACTGCAGGAGTAGTACATAAGTAGTGACTGGGTGATTGCATGACTGCAGGGGTAATATCTGCGGGATTACTGGAGTACATAGGAAGTGAGTGGGTGATTTTATAAGTCCATGAGTACTGCCTGGGTGATTACAGAAGTACTAAGGTACTGCCTGAGTGATTACAGGAGTGCAAAGGTAGTGCCTGGGTGATTTTATAAGTACATGAATATTGCCTGAGTGATTACATAAGTACAAGAGTAGTGCCTCCGTGATTGAAAGAGTGCAAGGATAGTGCCTGGGTGATTGAAGCACTGTATAGCTAATGCATTGGTGATTGCATGAGTACAGAGGTAACGTCTGGGGGATTAAAGGAGTACATAGGTAACGCCTGGGTGACTGCATGACTACAGGAGTAATATCTGGTGATTTACATGACTATATAGAAAATGACTGGGTGATTTTATAAGTGCATGGGTACTTCTTGGGTGATTTCAGGACTACAAAGGTAACGCCTGAGTGAATAAATGAGTGCAAAGGTAGTGCCTGGGTGATTTCATAACACAATGACTACTGACTGAGTGATTACATAAGTACAAGGCTAGTGCCTCTGTGATTGAAAGAGTACAACGTTAGTGCCTGAGTGCTTATATAAGTGCATGAGTAGTGGCTACATGATTCAAAGAGTGCTTGGGTAATACCTTAGTGATTGTATGAGTGCATAGGTAGTGCCTGGATGTTTGCATGAGTGCAGGAGTAATGCCTGAGTGATTACAGCACTGCATATCTAGTGACTGGATCATTGGAAGACTGCATGGGTAGTACTTGGGTGTTTTTATAACTGCATGAGTGTTGGGCCTAGCCAAATATAAAGCAGAAGACTATTACATGACTCAACTATAAGTCTCTCCATATTGTTAAAAGCTTGCATACATATGTCCCTACATTTTCAAATCATCATCATATCTAAAAGAAATATGTATACAATATTTCTGGAATATAGTGAAACTTACAACTGAAGCATGTAATAGACCTGCCTGAGTGATTGCATAACTTCATGGGTAGTGCTTGGGTGATTGTATGCATGCAAGGGTAGTCACTGGGTAATTGTAGGAGAAGATGGATAGTGACTGGCTAATTGCATGAGTGCACACATAAACATTGATGCATGGATAAGTGTATGAATAGCACCTAAAGGTACAGATGACTCATTGAGTAGTGCCTAGGTGGATAGATGAGTGCAACAGTAGGACCTGGATGATTCTACAACTGCAAGGGTAGTGCCTGGGTTATTACATGAGTGCATAAGTACAGCCTGCATGATTGCATGACTGCAGGAGTAGTACATAAGTAGTGACTGGGTGATTGCATGACTGCAGGGGTAATATCTGCGGGATTACTGGAGTACATAGGAAGTGAGTGGGTGATTTTATAAGTCCATGAGTACTGCCTGGGTGATTACATAAGTACAAGAGTAGTGCCTCCGTGATTGAAAGAGTGCAAGGATAGTGCCTGGGTGATTGAAGCACTGTATAGCTAATGCATTGGTGATTGCATGAGTACAGAGGTAACGTCTGGGGGATTAAAGGAGTACATAGGTAACGCCTGGGTGACTGCATGACTACAGGAGTAATATCTGGTGATTTACATGACTACATAGAAAATGACTGGGTGATTTTATAAGTGCATGGGTACTTCTTGGGTGATTTCAGGACTACAAAGGTAACGCCTGAGTGAATAAATGAATGCAAAGGTAGTGCCTGGGTGATTTCATAACACAATGACTACTGACTGAGTGATTACATAAGTACAAGGCTAGTGCCTCTGTGATTGAAAGAGTACAACGTTAGTGCCTGAGTGCTTATATAAGTGCATGAGTAGTGGCTACATGATTCAAAGATTGCATGGGTAATACCCTAGTGATTGTATGAGTGCATAGGTAGTGCCTGGATGTTTGCATGAGTGCAGGAGTAATGCCTGAGTGATTACAGCACTGCATATCTAGTGACTGGATCATTGGAAGACTGCATGGGTAGTACTTGGGTGTTTTTATAACTACATGAGTGTTGGGCCTAGCCAAATATAAAACAGCAGGCTATTACATGACTCAATTATAAGTCTCTCCATATTGTTAAAAGCTTGCATACATGTCCCTACATTTTCAAATCATCATCATATCTAAAAGAAATATGTATACAATATTTCTGAAATATAGTGAAACCTACAAACTGAGACATGTAATAGATCTGCCTGAGTGATTGCAAAACTCCATGGGTAGTGCTTGGGTGATTGTATGACTCCAAAGGTAGTCACTGGGTAATTGCAGGAGAAGATGGATAGTGACTGGCTAATTGCATGAGTGCACACATAAAGGTTCAGTGCATGGATAAGTCTATAAATAGCACCTGAAGACATAGATGACTCACTAAGAAGTGCCTAGGTGAATAGATGAGTGCAACAGTAGGGCCCGGGTGATTCTATGACTGCAAGGGTAGTGCGTGGGTTATTACATGAGTGCATAGGTACAGCCTGCATGATTGCATGACTGCAGGAGTAGTACATAAGTAGTGCCTGGGTGATTGCATGACTGCAGGGGTAATATCTGCAGGATTACTGGAGTACATAGGAAGTGAGTGGGTGATTTTATAAGTCCATGAGTACTGCCTGGGTGATTACAGAAGTACTAAGGTACTGCCTGAGTGATTACAGGAGTGCAAAGGTAGTGCCTGTGTGATTTTATAAGTGCATGAGTATTGCCTGAGTGATTACATAAGTACAAGAGTAGTGCCTCCGTGATTGAAAGAGTGCAAGGATAGTGCCTGTGTGATTGAAGCACTGGATAGGTAATGCATTGGTGATTGCATGAGTACAGAGGTAACGTCTGGGGGATTAAAGGAGTACATAGGTAACGCTTGGGTGACTGCATGACTACAGGAGTAATATCTGGTGATTTACATGACTACATAGAAAGTGACTGGGTGATTTTATAAGTGCATGGGTACTTCTTGGGTGATTTCAGGACTACAAAGGTAACGCCTGAGTGAATAAATGAGTGCAAAGGTAGTGCCTGGGTGATTTCATAACACAATGACTACTGACTGAGTGATTACATAAGTACAAGGCTAGTGCCTCTGTGATTGAAAGAGTACAACGTTAGTGCCTGAGTGCTTATATAAGTGCATGAGTAGTGGCTACATGATTCAAAGAGTGCTTGGGTAATACCTTAGTGATTGTATGAGTGCATAGGTAGTGCCTGGATGTTTGCATGAGTGCAGGAGTAATGCCTGAGTGATTACAGCACTGCATATCTAGTGACTGGATCATTGGAAGACTGCATGGGTAGTACTTGGGTGTTTTTATAACTGCATGAGTGTTGGGCCTAGCCAAATATAAAGCAGAAGACTATTACATGACTCAACTATAAGTCTCTCCATATTGTTAAAAGCTTGCATACATATGTCCCTACATTTTCAAATCATCATCATATCTAAAAGAAATATGTATACAATATTTCTGGAATATAGTGAAACTTACAACTGAAGCATGTAATAGACCTGCCTGAGTGATTGCATAACTTCATGGGTAGTGCTTGGGTGATTGTATGCATGCAAGGGTAGTCACTGGGTAATTGTAGGAGAAGATGGATAGTGACTGGCTAATTGCATGAGTGCACACATAAACATTGATGCATGGATAAGTGTATGAATAGCACCTAAAGGTACAGATGACTCATTGAGTAGTGCCTAGGTGGATAGATGAGTGCAACAGTAGGACCTGGATGATTCTACAACTGCAAGGGTAGTGCCTGGGTTATTACATGAGTGCATAAGTACAGCCTGCATGATTGCATGACTGCAGGAGTAGTACATAAGTAGTGACTGGGTGATTGCATGACTGCAGGGGTAATATCTGCGGGATTACTGGAGTACATAGGAAGTGAGTGGGTGATTTTATAAGTCCATGAGTACTGCCTGGGTGATTACAGAAGTACTAAGGTACTGCCTGAGTGATTACAGGAGTGCAAAGGTAGTGCCTGGGTGATTTTATAAGTACATGAATATTGCCTGAGTGATTACATAAGTACAAGAGTAGTGCCTCCGTGATTGAAAGAGTGCAAGGATAGTGCCTGGGTGATTGAAGCACTGTATAGCTAATGCATTGGTGATTGCATGAGTACAGAGGTAACGTCTGGGGGATTAAAGGAGTACATAGGTAACGCCTGGGTGACTGCATGACTACAGGAGTAATATCTGGTGATTTACATGACTACATAGAAAATGACTGGGTGATTTTATAAGTGCATGGGTACTTCTTGGGTGATTTCAGGACTACAAAGGTAACGCCTGAGTGAATAAATGAATGCAAAGGTAGTGCCTGGGTGATTTCATAACACAATGACTACTGACTGAGTGATTACATAAGTACAAGGCTAGTGCCTCTGTGATTGAAAGAGTACAACGTTAGTGCCTGAGTGCTTATATAAGTGCATGAGTAGTGGCTACATGATTCAAAGATTGCATGGGTAATACCCTAGTGATTGTATGAGTGCATAGGTAGTGCCTGGATGTTTGCATGAGTGCAGGAGTAATGCCTGAGTGATTACAGCACTGCATATCTAGTGACTGGATCATTGGAAGACTGCATGGGTAGTACTTGGGTGTTTTTATAACTACATGAGTGTTGGGCCTAGCCAAATATAAAACAGCAGGCTATTACATGACTCAATTATAAGTCTCTCCATATTGTTAAAAGCTTGCATACATGTCCCTACATTTTCAAATCATCATCATATCTAAAAGAAATATGTATACAATATTTCTGAAATATAGTGAAACCTACAAACTGAGACATGTAATAGATCTGCCTGAGTGATTGCAAAACTCCATGGGTAGTGCTTGGGTGATTGTATGACTCCAAAGGTAGTCACTGGGTAATTGCAGGAGAAGATGGATAGTGACTGGCTAATTGCATGAGTGCACACATAAAGGTTCAGTGCATGGATAAGTCTATAAATAGCACCTGAAGACATAGATGACTCACTAAGAAGTGCCTAGGTGAATAGATGAGTGCAACAGTAGGGCCCGGGTGATTCTATGACTGCAAGGGTAGTGCGTGGGTTATTACATGAGTGCATAGGTACAGCCTGCATGATTGCATGACTGCAGGAGTAGTACATAAGTAGTGCCTGGGTGATTGCATGACTGCAGGGGTAATATCTGCAGGATTACTGGAGTACATAGGAAGTGAGTGGGTGATTTTATAAGTCCATGAGTACTGCCTGGGTGATTACAGAAGTACTAAGGTACTGCCTGAGTGATTACAGGAGTGCAAAGGTAGTGCCTGTGTGATTTTATAAGTGCATGAGTATTGCCTGAGTGATTACATAAGTACAAGAGTAGTGCCTCCGTGATTGAAAGAGTGCAAGGATAGTGCCTGTGTGATTGAAGCACTGGATAGGTAATGCATTGGTGATTGCATGAGTACAGAGGTAACGTCTGGGGGATTAAAGGAGTACATAGGTAACGCTTGGGTGACTGCATGACTACAGGAGTAATATCTGGTGATTTACATGACTACATAGAAAGTGACTGGGTGATTTTATAAGTGCATGGATACTTTTTGGGTGATTTCAGGACTACTGAGGTAACGCCTGAGTGAATAAATGAGTGCAAAGGTAGTGCCTGGGTGATTTCATAATACCATGACTACTGGCTGAGTGATTACATAAGTACAAGGCTAGTGCCTCTGTGATTGAAAGAGTACAACGTTAGTGCCTGAGTGATTATAGGAGTGCATGAGTAGTGGCTACATGATTCAAAGAGTGCATGGGTTATACCTTAGTGATTGTATGAGTGCATAGGTAGTGCCTGGATGTTTGCATGAGTGCAGGAGTAATGCCTGAGTGATTACAGCACTGCATATATAGTGACTGGATCATTGGAAGACTGTATAGGTAGTACTTGGGTGTTTTTATAACTACATGAGTGTTGGGCCTAGCCAAATATAAAACAGCAGACTATTACATGAGTCAACTATAAGTCTCTCCATTTTGTTAAAAGCTTGCATACATATGTCTCTACGTTTTCAAATCATCATTATATCTAAAAGAAATATATATACAATATTTCTGAAATATAGTGAAACCTAGAAACTGAGACGTATAGATCTGCCTGAGTGATTACAAAACTCCATGGTTAGTGCTTGGGTGATTTTATGACTCCAAAGGTAGTCGCTGGGTAATTGCAGGAGAAGATGGATAGTGACTGGCTAATTGCATTAGTGCACACATAAAGGTTGAGTGCATGGATACGTGTATAAATAGCACCTGAAGGCATAGATGAGTCACTAAGAAGTGCCTAGGTGAATAGATGAGTGCAACAGTAGGGCCTGGGTGATTCTATGACTGCAAGGGTAGTACATAACTAGTGCCTGGGTGATACCATGAATTCAGGGGTAATATCTGGGGGATTACTGGAGTACATAGCAAGTAATTGGGTGATTTTAGTACTGCATGAGTACTGATTGGGTGATTGCAGGAGTACTGAGGGAATGCCTGAGTGATTAGAGGAGTTCAAAGATAGTGCTTGGGTGATTTTAGAAGTGCATGGGCACAGGCTAAGTGATTGGAGGAGTGCGCTGATTGTGACAGGGTGATTGGAGGAGTGCAAAGGTATTGCCTGGGTAATTGAACCAGTGTATAGCTAATGCATTGGTGATTGCATGACTGCAGAGGTAATGTCTGGGGGATTAGAGGAGTACATAGGTAAAGTCTGGATGATTGCATGAGTTAAGGGATAATATCTGGGGGATTATAAGAGTACATAGGAAGTGCCTGTGTGATTTTATAACTGCATCGATACTGCCTAGCTGATTAGAGTACTATTGCCGATGGACTGTCGGGCAACAATAGTCCATGCCCTTATTACATCTCAGCTGGACTATGCTAACAGCTTGTACCTGGGTCTCCCTGCTTACCTTACCCAGAGATTGCAGACAGTCCAGAACACTACAGCGAGGTTCATTAGAAATGTGTCCTTCCGCCATCACATTTCTCCTCATCTGCGCAGCCTTCACTGGCTCCCAGTTAAAAGGAGAATCGAATTCAAGGCACTGTCCCTTGCCTACAGAGCCTCAAGAGATAGAGGTCCAGGATATCTGAAACAGAGACTTCAGAAATATCACCAGACCAGGACCTTGCAATCCAATTCTCAGGTGCTGCTCCACACTCCTCGCTTTTCCAAAGCCAGGATTGGCGGGCGAGCCTTCGCAGTGAGAACGGCCGCTCTTTGGAATTCTATGCCTGACTACCTGCGTAAAGCAGAATCGGAATCCATTTTCAGGAAGGCACTGAAAACATGGCTGTTTGATTTGCCCTAGCTTGTCCCCCTTTCCCCTGTCTGACCACGCTGCTATTTTAGCGCCGGGACACCGCCGTTGTTGGAAGCCGTGCGCTCTATAAATGGATCTGGTATGGTATGGTATTGTGGTAGTGCCTCAGTGATTGGAGGAGTGTAAAGGTAGTGCCTGGGTGATTTTATAAGTGCATGCGTACTGGGGGAAACAACCATTACAACGCAGTCATTACAACACACTACGGGGACTATTCCCAAGAACGTGTGATAACCACCGCAAGTGTAGCTTAACGCAACCCTTCACATCGCAGTCTATCACGGGAAAACAACTCCGTGTTAACATGGTATTCACAATACGGCGGTACCATGCGATACTCACTCGATAACGTGTCAAATGAACGCATTAAAATCAACGCGATGCCGCAAAAACGCGAAACCCCAACGCAAAAATAGTAGCGATGACGCCAATCGCGATACAAAAATCTACGAAAACCAGCCACAGGCCTGCAATTCCCACGTGTCATGCGGGAAAATGCACTATAAAAGTAGAAAAAAAACATACCAACAAAAGCCAAACAACAGCGAAGCACAATGGAGGCATCCGGAGCAAGTACAGAGGACAACCTGAACCCCACAGGCCCCCTGGAGGAACAGCCAGGGACCTCGGGGTCAGGGAAGGGCAAGGACAAGAAGAGTAGGAAGAAGCGGTTCAGTCCGCAGGAAAACAGGATCCTGATAACGGAGGTGATAGAACACCATCAACCACTGTTCGTCACCTCCACTGTGTCACTGGCAACTAAAAATGGAATATGGCAGACCATCGTGGACAAGGCGAATGCAGTCGGAGTGCTGAAGAGGACAATGGACGAGGTCAAGAGGCGCTGGAATGATGTGAAGCGCAAAACCAAGCTGAAACTCGCAAACAACCGGAAGGCAGCAATGCAGACTGGAGGTGGGAGTCCAGCGCCACGGGAGGAGCTGGACGAGATGAAGGAAATGGTGTCCACAGTCATCAGTAGGGAGACGGTGGCAGGAGTTGGGGGACCGGACACTGCTCAACATGACCGGACACAACAGCAACAGGGTGAGTAACCACCAGGGACTGGGGGATGGGGGAGATGGGTACAATGGCACACATGCACAATTAAGCATAGCACATCTGCGGACAAACCATGCCCCAGACCCACAACTCCCACCAACAGACCAATGCACACAGGTATGCAACATCTCAGCACTGCATAAGCACAGAACCCAGAGGCACACCGCATGTAAGGGATAAGGGCAGCTAAATCAGAGCTGCAGGGGCGACTCCCCCAAAATGCGGCACACACACATTACATGCAGAGCACATCAACATTGACAACGATGTGGTACAAACCGCAACACGTCCACAACAGAACAGAGGACACAACTGGTGCCGCATGTGCGTAGAAACTGGCCAATCACATTTGGCACTGCAGGGAAATGTGTGTTGACAATGTATCAGTACAAACACACATCCGTGATGTAGTCAGAATGTCCACTGTCCCGCATCAAATAGGCAGCTCCCCCCAAACAGTCACAATGTACACTGTCATGCAGTCTGAATGTAAACATGTACAATGCGTCAACATACATGTGAACATAATGATAAACTGCATCTCCCCTTCACATTGCAGGGGGAAATCCAACACCTCCTGCAGAGCAGTCCGAACCTCTCTTCTCTGATGACGAAGAGGACCACCACACCTTCGACTCCGACGACCTCCAACAGCTTATGGACAGCCTCCGCAGCCCACTTCCAGGATCAGGGCAGCCCAGCTGCCACGAGGAGAACCCACCCCCTGCACAGTACAC